>OY288110.1:63578941-63680625 GCA_958431115.1 Syrphus vitripennis | reverse complement strand
ATTATTATTATTATTATTATTATTATTATTATTATTATTATTATTATTATTATTATTATTATTATTTATTATTATTATTATTATTATTATTATTATTATTATTATTATTATTATTATTATTATTATTATTATTATTATTATTATTATTATTATTATTATTATTATTATTATTATTATTATTATTATTATATTATTATTATTATTATTATTATTATTATTATTATTATTATTATTAATATTATTATTATTATTATTATTATTATTATTATTATTATTATTATTATTATTATTATTATTATTATTATTATTATTATTAATATTATTATTATTATTAATTATTATTATTATTATTATTAATTATTATTATTATTATTTATTATTATTATTATTATTATTATTATTATTATTATTATTATTATTATTATTATTATTATTATTATTATTATTATTATTATTATTATTATTATTATTATTATTATTATTATTATTATTATTATTATTATTATTATTATTATTATTATTATTATTATTATTATTATTATTATTATTATTATTATTATTATTATTATTATTATTATTATTATTATTATTATTATTATTATTATTATTATTATTATTATTATTATTATTATTATTATTATTATTATTATTATTATTATTATTATTATTATTATTATTATTATTATTATTATTATTATTATTATTATTATTATAATTATTATTATTATTATTATTATTATTATTATTATTATTATTATTATTATTATTATTATTATTATAATTATTATTATTATTATATTATATTATTATTATTATTATTATTATTATTATTATTATTATTATTATTATTATTATTATTATTATTATTATTATTATTATTATTATTATTATTATTATTATTATTATTATTATTATTATTATTATTATTATTATTATTATTATTATTATTATTATTATTATTATTATTATTATTATTATTATTATTATTATTATTATTATTATTATTATTATTATTATTATTATTATTATTATTATATTATTATTATTATTATTATTATTATTATTATTATTATTATTATTATTATTATTATTATTATTATTATTATTATTATTATTATTATTATTATTATTATTATTATTATTATTATTATTATTATTATTATTATTATTATTATTATTATTATTATTATTATTATTATTATTATTATTATTATTATTATTATTATTATTATTATTATTATTATTATTATTATTATTATTATTATTATTATTATATTATTATTATTATTATTATTATTATTATTATTATTATTATTATTATTATTATTATTATTATTATTATTATTATTATTATTATTATTATTATTATTATTATTATTATTATTATTATTATTATTATTATTATTATTATTATTATTATTATTATTATTATTATTATTATTATTATTATTATTATTATTATTATTATTATTATTATTATTATTATTATTATTATTATTATTATTATTATTATTATTATTATATTATTATTATTATTATTATTATTATTATTATTATTATTATTATTATTATTATTATTATTATTATTATGTATTATTATTATTATTATTATTATTATTATTATTATTATTATTATTATTATATTATTATTATTATTATTATTATTATTATTATTATTATTATTATTATTATTATTATTATTATTATTATTATTATTATTATTATTATTATTATTATTATTATTATTATTATTATTATTATTATTATTATTATTATTATTATTATTATTATTATTATTATTATTATTATTATTATTATTATTATTATTATTATTATTATTATTATTATTATTATTATTATTATTATTATTATTATTATTATTATTATTATTATTATTATTATTATTATTATTATTATTATTATTATTATTATTATTATTATTTATTATTATTATTATTATTATTATTATTATTATTATTATTATTATTATTATTATTATTATTATTATTATTATTATATTATTATTATTATTATTATTATTATTATTATTATTATTATTATTATTATTATTATTATTATTTATTATTATTATTATTATTATTATTATTATTATTATTATTATTATTATTATTATTATTATATTATTATTATTATTATTATTATTATTATTATTATTATTATTATTATTATTATTATTATTATTATTATTATTATTATTATTATTATTATTATTATTATTATTATTATTATTATTATTATTATTATTATTATTATTATTATTTATTATTATTATTATTATTATATTATTATTATTATTATTATTATTATTATTATTATTATTATTATTATTATTATTATTATTATTATTATTATTATTATTATTATTATTATTATTATTATTATTATTATTATTATTATTATTATTATTATTATTATTATTATTATTATTATATTATTATTATTATATTATTATTATTATTATTATTATTATTATTATTATTATTATTATTATTATTATTATTATTATTATTATTATTATTATTATTATTATTATTATTATTATTATATATTATTATTATTATTATTATTATTATTCCCGGGGGGGGTTTGTTGCTTCCCCCTACAGGGTGCGTCCTCAGGTGGCGGATAGAGGAACGCTCGGCAGAGATGGGAAATAAAATACCACTCGCGGACCAAAAAAAGCAACTATGTGAAGGAACACAGAAAGTCAAACCAAATATGGATAGACAGAGGAACTTAGTAATTTTACGGTGCAGGGAGTAGGATACCCAGGTATCGGCGTCTGTCAGGGGTGAGCACGCGGGCCCCGGGACGTCGATATCCAGCGACCGAAACAACAACAACCTCGAAACCCCGGGAGTGGCACACTTGGCTCCTGCGGAACGCAATGCTACAAGTGCAACCAGGAGTAATCCCTTCCAGAGGTCTTCTAGGCTAAACAGGACACCATCGCCAGCAGCGAACACAACACCGCTGCCAGCGTGTAAACCGCCAGCCGCCCGAAATGTCTTTCAGGAAGCAAACGAGGAAGGTAAAACACCAAGAAATGTGAATAATGGAGAAACTGCTGTTCATTCTCCCACAAAAATGGAAGAGGGGAAACAAAGCGACGTTTTTCACACGGAGATGGAAAAATGCCTCGACACTCTGAGGAAAATGAAAATAGCGTGCCTGAGACAGAAAAACATTAGCGTGGACATTAAAAACGGTATCGCTTATTTGGAGGAGTCTCTTGACAAAATTAAATGGTCTAAAAGAGAAGAAAATAAGACCAATGCTTGCTGTTCAGCTCCAAAGCCGTCCACCACGAGCACAGCAGTTTCACACCAGATTGTGGAAGCCGAACAAAAGAAAGGGCCTAAAAACCCTTCAGAAACGGGAACCAACAAAGACCCCGACAAGAGAACGAGGAAGACCTCACAAGCCGCGAGGACGGAAGTCAGACAAGATAGGAGCGCACTGACCGACAAAATCAACCCGGAGAAAAGAGCTACGCTCAAGCTCTGATAAAGGAGACGGAGACGGAGACGGTTGGGACAGACCAAAAGAGTAAAGCCCGAGAAAAACGTAAAGAAGGCCCAAAAGAAAAGAAAAAGAAGAAGAAGTCTGAAAAACACGACCGACGGCGGCGCGGCGGCGGCATTGGCATCTATTATACTTATAGGGCATTGTAAGAGCTCATCTGAGGCATGGAATAAGTTCCGTGAGGTATACCATCGAGAGGGTCCTGTAAGAAAAGTATCGCTTTTTAAGCAGCTGTTGCGGCTCAGAATGGCAGAGGATGGAGATGCATGTTAGTATCTTCTTTTACTAACATCGTTGAGAAACTTAGCGAGGTTTTTGTTATTATTCCAGAAAACTGTTGTTAGTTAATTTGTTCTAGAGTCTTCCACGTTCGTATGAAAATTTCGTTATAGCTATCGATATTCGAGATGCGTTTCCAAGTCTTAGCATTCTAAAAACTAAGATTATTGAGGAGGGGGAACGCAGGTTAGACAAAGGTAGCGGTGCTTTGTTGGCGGATAGTAAAGTATACTTGGCACAATCCAAAGGTCAAGTAACAAAGAAGAAACCAACTAAGAAGAAAGGCAATGTGAGATGTTTTAAATGTGGGCGCAAGGGTCATTTTGCATCAAAGTGTAAAGAGCGAAATAAAGACGAGAAATTAAACCAAATGCATCTTTCTTATCAACTGTAGAGGCTACGAGTACAGACAATTATCACGTGGTGCATGATGCGTTGACAGTGGCGCAACGGCACATATGTGCTGTAACAGGAATCTGTTTTTTACATTCGAAGAACACAGAGAAGAAATAGAAGTAGCGGGTGGAGAAAAGGTATATACGGTAGAGGAGATGTCGAATTAAAAACAAACGGTTCATACGGTTTTTAGGTCATTCTTAGAGATGTTCTGTATGTGCCGAACTTACAAAGCAATTTCATATCAGTTAGCAAAGCGGTATCGAAACATAACACTGTTTTATTTGATAATAATTATGCATGGAAAGGGTGAAGAACATATTTTTATATGATGAGGGCAACACCAACGCCTGTCTTGTGGCACAATATAATAATAATAATGTTAGTGATTCTATTTCTAATATATCTGAAAGTGCGTCGAGTTTCAAATGCACAAGCTGTCTAAATGGTAAAATGTGCGTGAAACCATTTCCCAAAATGTCAGAGAATCGTTCAAAGCACTTTGTAAAGTGTGGATTGAAAAACTTCATCTTTTCTGTTTCAGAGCTCTTTATTGACTATCTCATAAATTCTTAAAACTATACAACTTCACATTCATACATTGTGGAGTCAGCAAAAATAATAAATAAAGAATAACAAGTGACGAATAGTACTCGTTACTTGATATGGGAGCATTCTTCCACGACATGCAATGCACGTCGTTCATTGCATGTCGTGGGAAGATTATGGTGTGCTGATGTGCACAATGTCGCATCGCGACGTATCAAGTGACGAGTGGTATTCGTCACTTGACACATGCATAAACTATGTGCATATAAACACACTACAACTTGTTGGAGCTTGTCTACTCGAATGTGTGCGGTCCTATCAACACGTTTTCAAATGGTGGGGCTAGATATTTTGTCACCTTCATTGATGACAAGCCAAGCCGAGATACATTTTCGTATATTTTCTGAAGTCCAAGGATGAAATTCTTGGAATTTTTTAAAAAATTCAAAGCTGAAGTAGAGCTCCAAACTGGTAAAATGATCAAAGAACTCAGAAGTGACAACGGCACTGAATAAGTTAATAATGCTTTCAACAGTTTTCCTTTGTATATGAAAACTATAGTACTATCATGGCGAGTTTTTTTTAGGGTTGCAGAGGTCCTGGTGGTGGCGCTGCAAAATGTGAGGTGTAAAATTCGATTTGGGGAGTCTTTAAGCGTCGAAAATTGGTGGTAGGGGCAAGAGTAGACTATTTTTTGGATTATTGCATCCAAAAAATATCAATAAATATCATTTAAAACCTCCATAAGCTCTCCGCAAAAAAAAAAGAGTAAGGGTTGCATAGGTAAATTAGATGTCGCCCCATTCGACTTCCACCATGATAGTACTATAGTTTTTATATACAAATAGTTTTCTAAGTGAGAGTGGCATTAAAAGACAGCTTAACAGTGCCGGTGCCGTACACACCTCAGCAGAACTGTGTAGCAGAACGTGTAAATAGAACACTTGTGGAAATGGTGAGAAGTATGTTAGGTCATGCAGGTATAAAGGCATGGTATAAGGAATACAAGGTATGCTGGATATGAAATGACATTTGGCCATCGCGAGTGACAGTCAAATTAATTTTCTGTTCTGGTTGGTTTCGCTTGAGAGATAGCAAAATTTATGTGTAACAAAAAATATTAAGTATTTCATTTGTTAGTACAAAATAAACATTTCAAAATGTTAATATGCCGTTTTACTCCAAAACTTTTCTGTCTCTAGCCGTTGAAAATACCTATTCACTCTTGACCTCCCAAAATACAATTTACTCTAATTTTGCATTAATTAAAAAAAAAAAACAATATTATGCATATTTTCTTTTTTGTTTCACTAAAGTGATGGTTGTTTTTATAAAATAAAAAATATTTCCATTTTTTTCTTAATTCAGATCAAGTATAGAAAATGTATAAATAAGGATATTTCATATTTTCTAGATTTAAATTCTAAGAAGACATTAATAAAGAAAGAGCTCTTGCTCTTAAAGTTATTTTAAAATCAAAAATTGTGTTTTGATTTACATCGAATATAAAATTTATATATGTATATATATATGACTTTTGTTAAAGGATCCTCGTTTTCCGAAAAAAATATCAACTTTTGCTCTTGTCAGAGAGCTTAAATAATACGACCGTTTTTCAATATTTAATAAGATCTTCTTTATCTAAAGCATAAGACCCCTTACCTCTGGTGGGGGAAGTCTTCCGCTATACGTCGTATCTTTCTTCAGATTAAACTAAGAATCAAAAGATTCTCGATACATCATTCAGTTTTTATACTATTTAATTGCTTACTCAGCATTTCATCTGCGCATACTGTTTATAATGTTGATACACTTTTTGCAGAGGGCAAAAAGTGCTTATTCACAATTTCTTTATCTTTGTTTATATTTGGTTGAATTTAAAGTCAAGACTTTGTGTGGGTACTTTTTTACCGATCACACAAGTGGGCTCGGATATAACACCTCCCCTTTTAGAGTCTTCTAATGGTTTAAAAGTAACCGTTGGAAGATTTACATTATTTATTATTTTTCTATTTTTAGTTTTTATTTTTAAATAGATATAAAGTATTAATATGATTATGATAATTATGATGATAAAATTCATCGTAAAACTTGACTTTTTGTGGTTAAGTTCTTCAATTTCTTTTAAGTTATTTATGCTTCGGTATTGTAATTCTTGAAAAGTTAATTCTTCAAATTTGGTATAATTAATATCTAGAATGGTATTTGGAATTAATGGTTCATATTTATAACTTTTTCTTTCATACATTTTAGTATTTATTTCAATTTTACAATTTTTAAACTTAATTACGTAGTTTCCTTTAACTGTAATGTTTTGATTATTACAATTTTGTTTTATTTTTTTTGTAATTTTACATTAATTGCTACAAGATTGTTATTTCCAATTTCTAATATTTCTTGATTTTAAAATTTTATTAATTACCTTGATTTTACTATCTTCTATTCTTTTAAAAATTATTTCTTTATTTATGACACCAAAATGGATATCGAATGATGAACCGTATGATCACTTGGATCAGATTGTTCGCCACTTAGTTCGATTGACGCTAGAGTGCGCAAATGTTCGTTAAGTGTTCCATGTACATTGTATATAAATTTGCATAGTACTCTCATGAACACGTTCCACACGTCGGCCACCTAGCGATCACACCCCTAACTAATTTTTTGGTTGCTGTTTCTGTGTATATACAAGTGCGCCCTCAAACGACCACACCCCACAACACAAAAACCATCGTGATGATAGTACTATAGGTTTTATATACAATGTCCATGTAGTCTTTCGACGTCGGAATTACCTGTATGCCGATTGGCTGTGCAGTAATGAATTTGTATGTCTTTATTTGCTAAGAAGTTGTTAAGAAAATCAGAAACAAAAGCATTTTCGTTGTCGAGTGTTATCAGATTTGGTGTACCCATATAGGAAAATATCTTCGTTAACGCTTTTATAGTGTCTATGTGAGTCTTGTTCTTTATAGGTTCTGCGGCGGCGTATTTGCTAAATTTGTCTACACAAGTAACATATTTCTTTTTTCTATTTAAGAACCATATGTCAATATGATAATGTTGTCTGGGTCCTGTTGGTGTGGGTGTCTTCTCATATGGTAATTTGACAGGATTTCTATCGACTTTTGTCATACATATTGCACAATTATTTAAAATTTTATTTATCATGAGTTTTAAGTTGGGTATATAATTTTCTTTGGATATCTCTAAATAAGTTTTATCTATACCTATATGATTGAATTTTTTATGTATTTTCAAGATGAGTTCTTTTGCTTCATCTGTCTTCAAATCTTTGAATATTTTCATACTTCTATGCAGTATTTTTGTATTTAAAGTATTTTCTTCTTTCCAAATCTTTTGGAATTCATTGAAGATTGCGTCATTTTTTATGTATATATTATTTAAAATATTGACGTCAACTTCTTTAATAATATCCTTAAATGTTACTAAAGTGGGATTTGTGCACTTAAATGTTATGCGCCTCTTTCCAACATGCGGATAACAAATGTCTTGAGTTCCATTTTCGTCTTGAGTTCCATTTTCGTTGATATCAAGTACGATTTGTCGACTATAGAAGTTTATACATAGGTCGTTCGCTAATAGAAATAAGAGAAATATTATCTGATTCAGCACTATTTTGAGTTGCTAGATCATCATCATCATCCTCTAATACGTTTATTTTTACTCTAGAAAGAGCGTCGGCTACTCTATTTTCTTTGCCCTGTATATACTCTATCTTGGAGTCGTATTCTTCAAGTTTAATCTTCCACCTTTGAAGCTTGCTGTTGGGTTCTTTCAAAGTAGAAAGCCATACCGAAGGTCTATGGTCGGTTTTAACAATAAATCGGTCTGTCGTTAGAACGAATTCCTTACTAAAGTCTGGATGTCTGTTTATCAAATCATCTGACATTAATTTTTTCATTTTGTAAAATGATTCTTTGTATTCTTTATTTTCAATGTTTATTACAGCCTCCTTTTTGAGGAAAATGGTCATTGGCTTTATTATCCTTGCATAATCACAAATAAATTTCCTATAGTAGCCAGTCAATCCGAGGAAAGACTGAATTTCTTTTACGTTCTTTGGAATGGGGAATTTTTGAATTGTTTCAATTTTCGTGGGATTTGGTTTAACACCATTTGGAGTCACTACATGACCTAAGAATTCTGTTTCTTTGCGTAAGAACTCAGATTTGTTTTTTGTTTAGAGATACCTTCAGATTTGCGTTCTTCAGTGTTCTCAAAATCTTATGGAGCGAATCCATGTGTTCTTGCAGGCTAGCTGAGAATATGATGATATCATCGAGCTATACTTACATAACATATTTTCCCAATGTAGTCTTTCAAGACTTCATTCATAAGTCTCTGAAAGGTTGCGGGTGCATTCTTTAACCCGAATGGCATCCGTAAAAACTCATAGTGTCCCGTTAGAGTAGAGAAGGCTCATTTTGGTAGAAACCTTTTGTCAGGTCTAGTGTCGAAAAGTAGTTACAATGACCTAATTTATCTAATGTTGACTCAATATTAGGTATAGGATATTTATCTTCTTTTGTAATAAGATTCAGTTTCCTACAATCAATTACAATTCTCCATTCTTTACTTCCAGTGTAGTCCTCTTTTTTCGGTACCACCCAGATGGGAGCATTGTAAGGTGAACTTGAAGGTTGAATTACCTTCTGATCGAGCATCTCTATGATTTGCCGATCTACCTCTTTTTTATGAATTTCCGGGTATCGGTAAATTCTTGTTTATATGGGTGAAGTATGTTCTGTTGGAATGCTATGTTTAACATGATTTGTAAATGACAAATCATCACCCTTTTTGTAAAACGCATTTTTATTTTCTTTTATTAATTTTAATAATTTATATTTTTCTTCCTCATTTAAATGGTTTGTTCTTAAGTTTTTTTTCGATATTATCCTCAAGAATAGTATTGATTAATGGTTTCATTATATACTCACGTTCCTCGTCTAAGCTGAAGAACAGAGGTATTATTTCTCCATTAACTGTCATAATCCTATTTAGGTATTTTATTTCAGCATTATTTGGAATTAAAATGTTATTGCCTATAATTCCGTTATAATTTTTACTAAAATTATGAATTTGAAATTCGCATTCTTCTTTTACTGGAAGATCAAATTTTTCTTTGGGTATTATTATGTCTTTGGTTATTGTTATGGGGCTACCTGCGGTTTGTATTACTGAAGGTTTCTTTCGATTTCTAATGTAATGCTTAGGAGCGTCTTCTTCTCTTAGAAGGCTATTGCTTGCTCCGGTATCTTTTAAAAGCTTAATAGTTTTGCCATTTTTCCCTAGTTTAATATAGGGTAAAAATCCTGCATTACTTAACTCGTGTAAAGCTAGTTCTATCGTGCTTGGTTTAATAGAATATAGAATGGTTCTCATGTGGATTGGCAATCTTTCTTTAAAAATTTTAAGCCCGGTTTCTGTATTTTTTGGGATGTCTAGGAGATTATTTTCCTGTAGACACTTTTGATTTAATAATGAGAGAGATCTTTAGATCTTTAAAGCTGCAATTTGTTCTGGATTTATGTTTGATGTATTTCTGCTATTATCGCATATGACCGTTTGTGATGCTGTCTTAATTGTGCTACACTTTCAGCTCGTTGCGAATCCTTTTTGATTCGTTTTAAAATGTTTTTCATTTATTTAAGAATACTTTAATTCGTTGCCACTATCCTTCTTCACTCAATTATCTTTCCTCTACGGAATTTGAAATATTTATCATTTGCACTATTGATTTCAGATAATTCTTGCTTATGAAAAATATTTTCATTCAAATACACTGAATTAAAAAAAAAATTTCATCTATCCTGATTTTCGTTCAGGTTTTTTTTTCTCTAAATATAGTTCAATGCACCACCGATATTCGTTCGATAGTTAACACTTTTCACTTTATTTGGTTTAATATGTATTTTTTCCTTAATTAGTTTAATTATTTCACATTGATTTATTTTTCTCCTTCTGTTCTCTTCACATTGATTACTTTAAATTAGTTCTTCTCTAAGGAGTTTTGTAGCAATACCATTTTGTTGGAGTGAGCTACTAACTAACGTATTTTTTCGATTTTTGTTCGAAAAATTTTGATTCGATTTTCACTCGAATATTTTCTTTTTGCACTGAATTTGATTTAACACCCGATTTGCGTTCGGTTTTCTTCAATGACTTTTAATGCAATTTTATGCCTTCTAATGAAATTTAAATGCCGATTTTCACTCGACTTATTTCTTTGAATTATTTATATTTGCATTGAAATTCTTTTTTGTTCACTAAAATACACTGCATTGATTAGTTTTCACCAAAATTATTTTTTTTTTTTTTTACTTTACTTGTGGAGGAATGCGTTACGCACCATAAAGAGGTATCCAATTATCCATACCTCTCCGTGTGCCGGACTCACCAAGGAATTTCAACCTTATAATGGCATACCGGCTAAACCTCCAAAATTGTCTCGAAGATCACCCCCCTCGGGACTACGGATTGCATTTCTTCAAGGGAGGGGTCCTGTTGTACCGCCCGTTCTGGGCTCACATCTTCTATCGGGATCTTTTCTTCCTCTCTTTCCTTCGTTCCTAGGTTAGGGTGGGTTAGGTTAGGTAGGTAAGGGTTAGGTTTTATTAGTTAGGTTATGTTAGTTTAAATTAATTTTTGGTTATGTATGTTAGGTTGCGTTAGTTGAAGTTGGTTTGGTTAAATTTGGTTTGGTTAGTTTAGTAGGTTAATAGATTGGTTTAGGATAGGTTAGGAACGTGGAACTGTTCTTCTTCCCTTTTCTTGATTTTGAGGAGCTGGCTTGTGTATGCACAGATCACATTCCAATTATGTTTGCTAGTTAGCATCTTATCGACTATATTATCTGGAGTGATGGTGCCAATGTTTCTCTCCAGTTCTTCTTTTTGTGCTATCAATCTACTGCAGGCGAAGAAGGTATGTTGTGCGTCGTCTTCTTGAGAATCCCCGTACTGGCAGGCTGGACTACTCATTTTGCCGATCCTGTCGAGAAAGGCGTTGAAGTATCCGTGTCTGGTGAGTAACTGGGTGACGTAATAGTTTACCTCACCGTGTTTCCGGTCCTTCCAGTCAGCCACATTCCTGATCAGCCTCGCTGTCCATCGACCTCTGCTTTCAGCGTTTTGTCAGCTGCTTGGCCTCCTCTAGTGCCGCTTCCCCTCCTATTTCCGTCTTCTTGTCGTAGACGTACTTCCTTTCCATCGCTAGGAGATCGATAGGGGTCACTCCTGCGACTACAAGGACGGCTGGTTCCGACACCGTTCGGTAAGAGCTGGCGACACGTAGTGCTGCGCATCTCTGAACTGCCGCTATCTGTTTCCGGTACTTCTCCTGCTTAAGTGCATCTGCCCAGATTTCGCTACCGTAAAGAAGGATGGAATGTGTTGTCGCCATCAGTAACTTCCGTTTACTGGCCGTTGGTCCGCCCACATTCGCCATCAGTCCGCTTAGTGATGTAGTTGTTTTTGAGGCTCTTTCCGTTGCTGCCTTTATTTGTTGCCAGTAGGTTAGCTTTGTGTCGAGTCTCAATCCCAAGTACTTCACCGCCGCACTGCTTCTTATCACTTCAACCCCAATTTGGAAGTCGATTTGTGTGGGGATCCTCTTCCTCTTCCATCCACGAGTTTGCTCGTCGCATGACCTGGTTCAACTTTCTTTGCGCGCTATCGGTGTTTCGTGACGTAATCACCGCGGCGATGTCGTCAGCGTAACCGACCAGAAAGGCATCGTCGGGCATCTCCATGCGAAGGATGTCATCGTAGGAGATGTTCCAGAGGTCTGGTCCTAAGATTGATCCCTGCGCTGCACCACATGTGACTTCCTTCCTTCGCGGGCCTTCTGTGGTCTCATAAAGCAGTTCTCGATCCCTGAGATAGTTCTCACCATCCGTAGCAGATATGCTGGAGTATGAAATCTCCGTTCGAGCGCATCCAGTATATCGCTCCACCTGGCCGAGTTGAAGGCGTTTCTTACGTCCAGCGTTGCCAACAAGACGATCTTCTTCGAGTAGTGGTTTCCTTGTTGGGCGATTTGGGTGGCGTGCACTACTTCTCGTATTGCTCCGATAGTAGAGCGGCCTCTCCGAAAACCGTAGTGCCTCTCTGATAGATCGCCCGATGCTTCTACTGCCGCTGTAAGTCGGGGTTTCAACAGCTTCTCCAAGAGCTTTCCCGCGGTGTCTAGCATGCATAGGGGCCTGTATGCGGATGGGGTATCCGGGTCTCCTTTTCCTTTGCTGATGAGCACCAGCCGTTGTTTTTTCCAGCTTTTGGGAAAGACGCCTTCCTCCAAGAAGCTGTTAAACATGTTCAGCAGCAACTAGGGACATGTTTGGGCGGTCACTTTTAATACCTCTGCAGGGATGCCGTCGGGACCAGGTGCTTTTCCATTTTGTAGGGACTGCACAGCTATGCTCAACTCCTCCTCGCTAAAAGCTGGGATGTCCTGTCGTTGGACCGGTATGTTGTCGGGTGGCCTGACAGGATGAGTTGGGAATAGTGTTTCCACGATGCGCTCCATTTTTTCTTCGCTAAGGACAGGTGGTTTTCTCTGAGCTCCGAGTTTCCGCGTCACAATCTTGTATCCTAGTCCCCAGGGATCATTGTTGACGTCGCGGCGGAGATCCTCCCATTTCTGTCTCTTGCTCGAATTGATGGCCCTCTTGAGCTCGGATCTCTTGGTTCTGAACTCCGCTAGGACGTCCTCTGTATTCTCAGCATTTATTCTTCTTCTACACCTGGTGACTATACGGCGAAGTTGTAGACATCTCCTACGTAGCACAGCTATCTCTTCTGTCCACCAGTACACTGGATCTCTGTTTCTGTTGGTACCGCTTCTTCGAGGCATTGAGGAATCGCAGGCGAGCCGAATTAGTTGCATCGTGGCTTCAGCTTTCGTTTCGGCAAGACCTTGCACTTGGAATGCGGTGTCCGTCGCAAAGGTAACATCTGGAATAGTGCCTCTGTGTCCTGGTCTCCTGAAAGTGGGGGTATCTCCTATGTTAGCTACGCATAGTCCACGTCTCGCGGCCATCTCGAGTATTTGCCTTCCTCGAGAGTCTGTAGTTGGCATACCCCACTCCTGTCCTCTGGCGTTGAAGTCTCCAGCCACTAGGATATCTCCCCCGGTTTGATTTAAAAAATCTTCCAAATCTTCCAGTTTTGTGCGGAACTCTTCGATTCTTTCGTTAGGAGTGAGGTATATGCTAACTATTGTCAGCCTTCCGCTTTTAACCCAAGCGAAGCCTCTTTCTGCTCCTTTTCTTTCGATGAGGAAATTCCTTGTGTCAGGGATCCACACTGCCGCAGTTTTTAGCAGATCCGGTATCCAATTTTGTCCATCCTTATCGCGGTATTGCCTCTTTCTGCTCCTTTTGTTTTTAGCAGATCCGGTATCCAATTTTGTCCATCCTTATCGCGGTATTGCTCGCTTACGATGATAATTTCAGCTCGCAATTCTGCGACAAGTTTTGTCAGGAGGTTGTCTGCAGCAACGCTCCTGTGGACGTTCGCCTGGAGAATTCTCGTCATTTTGAGGAGGCCTTTTTCGCCTGTTCAAGTGCTTCCCTGAACACTTGGCACTTTCCTGTACCTGGCACATGATTCAGAAGTGGTGTTGTTTCCAAATCGGCGCAGAGGCAACATTTCGGCGGATTTTTACACTCCTTCTTTTTGTGTCCTTTCTCTCCACAGTTGATGCAGAGTCCTTGGCCCTTTCTGTCCAAGACGATTGAGTATGGCCATATCCGAAGCATTTGAAGTACCTTTTAACTTCAACTCGTCTGCGGATTCGACATTGGACCCATCTAATTTATTTATCTTGGGGGACTTCAGCATATCGATGGCTGCTCTTGCGCTTATTTGGACAATGGCCATCTTCAACGAGCTTATGTTTTTGCCGGTGATCGCTACCTGGATATCTGTTGTAACATCAGGGAGTTTCTTCTTAACAGCTTACTCGACTTCCTCCACAGTTGTCAGCTCGTCCAGATCCCTAATTTCGATGGCCACTTTCAGTTCGAGGTTTTGGATCGTTGCCTTATCTCCTAATATGGACTTAAGGGATTCACCAAAGGCTTTTTTAACTTCCCATAGGGAGTTATTGTAATCGGTCCGATTTGTCAAATTGAAATTTTTGACATTTCTCGACGTTTCAAGGTCCCTAGAGCCTATATCAATCATTTTTAGAGAGATGTCTGTCTGTGCGTGTGTACGTACGTTCGTACGTTCGTACGTCCGTACGTCCGTATGTCTGTACGTCCGTACGTCCGTACGTTCTGGTACCATTTTTCGTCGTCGATATCTCAAGAACGAGTAGAGATATCGACTTGAAATAAATTTTGTTTTACAGATAATTACTTCAAAAGAAGCTGAAAGGGCGTTTATTAATATCCAATCAGTTGTTTTTTTACTATAGCAGTTTAAAAAAGAAGTGAAAATTTTGGTTGGGCTCAAATATCTCAAGAAGAAATAATGCTATTGACTTGAAATAAATTTTATTTGACATATTATGACGTCATACAAATTTGATATGAATTTGGAGAAAAATCAATATACCGTTATTTTTTAAAATCAAAAAAACAAAAAAAAAATTTTATAACTCGAATATCCTTAGATGGAAAAACGATATTAATTTTAAAATAATTTTATTTTACGAAAAATGTTGTTTTTGACTACTGGTGCAAATTTCAAAAAAATTCAATGGACAGTTTTTTTATAAAAAATTAAAAACTACAAAAAATTCTACCAAAAATTGGTATAAATTGTTTTTCGACTCGAATTTCTCAAAAACGGGTAACGATATTGACTTCTTGTTTGTTTTATTTTCTACATAACATAATTGTTAGCAACTGATAAAATTTTGACAAATATTGAACTGGCAGTTTTTTAACAAAAAATCAAAAACTGTTAAAAATTCTAAGGAAAAGTAGTTACAATATTGTATTTCAGCTCGAATATTCAGAGAACGAACAACGATTGTGCCTTCTAAAATATTTTATTTTATGTATAGTACAGTTTTTTATGAAAGGTTAAATTTTGACAAATATCTAATTGACAGTTTTTGACAAAAAATATGTTCTTGTTCTCAGAAAATTTGGTTATTTGAAAAAAACTAAATATAAAGTTTTCAAGATCACAAATGGGAAGTTATCAGTGTGGGTCGCACCCAACCTCTTTTTGTCTTTACTTTTTGCTCCGAGTTCCAAAAGCACATGTCCGGATTTTGTTTGCCTAACATTTTTGACAACGGTTTCGGTGTCGTCTGGATTTACTTTGCTTCGGATTACCCTCAGAATATCGGTGAATTTCTCCGTTCCCTTCGGTTTGATTAGGAGAGCTTCAGGTCGAGCTCTCCGTCGCGCCGCCACAGATGCAGCCGTAACCACCGCAGCATCAGCCCCAGTATCTACCTCAGGTTTTATCTGCTTCCCGCAAACAAAAGGCCACAACTCTGAACATATGAGAACACTTTTCATTTTCATGCTCCACGAGTCGTAGTTCCCTTCATCCAATTTTTCGATTTGGAAATTTGTTGACCCGCACCCGCTCATTCTGCGTTCATTTTATTTCGTAGAAAAACTTTGCTTGTCACAACACCACTGTTCTCGGGACGCTCGACTAGATCCCACGTATTGTTTTTGATAAGCGCTCGAATCGCTTTTTTGATCGCTTCCAGCCACTCTTTTGCTTCTGCTCCAGACATCGCATCATCGAGTGACAATTTCATCTCCGTCTACTGGTTGGTTGTTCGACTTGTCGCTGCTTGGCCAACTTTGAAACAGAGCGCGTTTGATAAACTTCACGAGCATTTTTCTTCGCCATCGGAGACTCAAAGTCATTATGTGTGTCCAAATCAATCGAAGCTGCCCCCAGTTCAATTGTAGTCTCGTCACTTGGAATAGTTACATGTTTGTCTTTTGAAAGCAACTAAATCATGTTCAATAACCTTGACATCTCTCGTAACGACTACCTTTTTTTCAGGGATCCATACACGATAACACTTGGATACATCGGAGTACCCAACCATTGAACGCGCTTCGAATTTGTCCTTACCAGGAGCTTTATCAAGAATAAAAGTCCTTGCACCTTGTCTCAGGTCTGTCAATTTTTTTGTTCCAGAACTCAAACGGTATGTGTCCATCCAAACTGACTGTAGGGCACCGATTCCGCGAGTAGTTGGATGCTGCAATCGCTTCTGCCCAAAATTCGTTTCCAACCCCAGATTGGATAAGGCGACAACTTGCCGTTCGATTCTTCCGTTCCGCCACCCCATTTTGCTGTGTGCGGAATAGTAAGTTGTTGTCAAATCTGTCAACGATGCAATCCCACCGGGTGCACTTGGCAGCCATATTTTAATGCAATATTTAAATGCAATTTTGCACATACAATTTTTCAGAAGAGTACCAAGGGTTAAAGAAGTGAAGTAAGCTTAGTAGGCAAAAGCACATTGAGGAAACCTATAATTTTAAATTTAAAGAAAAGAACTTAAAAGAATAAGAATTAAACTAAATGTAAGTTTAAATATTGTAAGGACGATTAGTTAACCACTTTTGAATCATACTATAACGACTTTTACATTCGACCTATATCGATTCTCGAATGCGATGACAGCGCCATCTAGTACATTTGCGATTTAAAACAACCTGCTATGAGCTTTGAATGAGCTTTAAATGAGCTTTTTCGAACATTGGTAAATGTCGAAGCCCGAAGGCTTTGTATATGAAAACTATAGTACTATCATGGCGAGTTTTTTTTAGGGTTGCAGAGGTCCTGGTGGTGGCGCTGCAAAATGTGAGGTGTAAAATTCGATTTGGGGAGCCTTAAAGCGTCGAAAATTGGTGGTAGGGGCAAGAGTAGACTATTTTTTGGATTATTGCATCCAAAAAATAATAATAAATATCATTTAAAACCTCCATAAGCTCTCCGCAAAAAAAAAAGAGTAAGGGTTGCATAGGTAAATTAGATGTCGCCCCATTCGACTTCCACCATGATAGTACTATAGTTTTCATATACAAAGCCGAAGGGGAATTATTCCATCTATCTGTCAGAATAGAAAGATCGAGATACAGGTTCTAAAGATTTCTATTGCTTTCGAGATTAGACCAGAATTAGATATTTCCCTATATAAGGTTGATGGCGCTACCGATTTTACACAGTTTATTTTATTTCATCCCGACCTGAAAGAAATTCTCATAAGTCGTCATTGAACGTGCACCAAAGATCCGAACAGCAATCGCCATCAACAAAGTCGCAGCCATCAACATCAGCAACCTCGACGACCTCATAGACTACGAAGTGTCCACTGTGTGATCTTAATTGTAGTTCACTCGAACATTGCCAAAAAATTTTAAGCCTGAACCTAAATGATAGATGGAAGATGGAACGCCATCAGTCGCTTTTTCTTTTGTACAGCGTGCCTTCGTGGACATGGGCGAAACCATTGTCGTCTGTTAAAATAGTGCGGTGTCGATGGATGCAGCTTCAAACACCATAGGCTGCTCCACAAAATTCCCGAGACAACAATAGCGAATCCAACTGCAAGAATTAATTGTTATCATAGATAAGAAAAATGCTGTATTCTCTTCAGAATTGTTCCAGTGACACTTTACAGTGGTAAGAAGAAGATTGATACCTTCGCGTTTCTCGACGATGGTTCTTCCATATCATTGATAGATGAGGATACAGCAAGATCGTTGAATGTTAATGTAGAACCTCAACCACTGTGCCTCAAATGGACGTCCAACACACACCGTACTGAGGAGAGCTCCAGGGTAATAAATCTTTAGATATCATCTATTTCTTCAAACAGAAAATATGAAGTCTCCAACTTACATACAGTAAAGTCTCTCGATTTACCGAAACAAAGTATCAACGCTGAAGAGTTGTGTCGAAGGCACAATCACTTGGAAAATCTTCCTATTCAATCGTACACTAATGCAAATCCACAACTGTTCCTAGGTCTTGATCAATGGAAGCTGAGCATCCCACTTCGCTCGTACGAGGGAAGTGCAAACGAACCCGTTGCCTCGAAGACCCTATTAGGATGGACGGTTTACGGAAGCTGCTTACAAAATTCGTTAAGAAAACAAAAGGTGCAGCAAAGTTACCTAAACTTTCACAGCTGTGACGCCGGAGCATTGAAGAAAACAAGATGAGCACACTATTTTAAGAGTTTGTTGCAATTGATTTGGAAGGCATCAATTCCAAAAAAACTTACGTTCAGCTGATGATGAAAAGGCAATGTGAATAATATCGCAACATATGACAAGACGGGCAGAGAATTTTGTAGTTCCTCTCTTGTGGAAAGGAACAATTATACAAATTATTGATAGTCTTCCAATGGCTGAACGAACACTTAATCAATTGGAAAAAAAGCTGTCTTGCAATCAGAAATTAAAAGAGAATATGGACAAACAGATACAAGACTATGTTCGAAAACAATACGCTAGAAAGTTAAGCAAAGATGAAGCGAAGGCACAATCATATCGGACTTAGTATTTGCCAGTATTTCCAGTCATCAACCAAAAGAAACCTGAAAAGGTAAGAATGGTTTGGGATGCCGCTGCTGCTGTATATGGAGTGTCTCTCAATGCAATGCTTCTTTCTCGTCCAGATATTGTGCCATCTCTTTTTTCAGTACTAATGAGATTCAGAGAGCGCAAGATAGCCATATGCGCCGATATAAAAAAAATGTTTCATCAGGATTGGATACAAAGTGAAGATCAAAATGCCCAACGTTTTTTGTGGCGAAGTGAGGAAACCGATGAAATTCAAGAATACGTCATGCAGGTAATGACTTTTGGGTCAACTTGCTTCCCATTCTGCGCGCAATTCGTTAAAAACACCAATGCTAAGTATTTCCAAAACAAGTATCGGAGTGCAGTCAAGGAAATTATAGAGAACCACTACGTTGACGATTTCCTAGAAAGTGTCGATTCAGAAGAAGAAGCAGTTGAGCTGGCAAGAAACGTTATCCATCCATTCTTAGGCAGGTTTCGATATTAGGAAGTTTTTTTTATCGAATTCCGCAAGGGTTCTTCATACTCTTGGAGAAAAATCCGCCTGTTACGAGGAGAAATTTAGCAACTGGCATCTTCAATCTGGCTATAAAAAGATAAACAGTTCGTTGTAACGAAGCGTTACACTTACGCAGCCCCTCCCGTATGTCGAAACCTAATTATTTACCGACCACCACCGAACCAGTTAGTTAACCAGCAATCACAACCGACTGCACCAAGAACCTTAAACCATTTTACCAGCAATAACAACCAACCTGCACCAGAACTTCAAATAAATAATCGTCAGCACAACAACAACAACCGACAATAGCCGCCCATCGTCTACCGAGCCAGAAACGCTACGTCACAGCAGCAGCATGATACAGCAGCATCGGCACAGTGTGTATTGCTAAAATAAAATTAACTTTGCACTTTACCTCAATATAGTTCACACTGTGTCATAGCTGAAAATTCAACTAGAGGATGAATGAAATTCCGAGTAATTCGAATCTTATCACTCGGTGAAACTAACTTATATCTGTTATTTGGCAAGTTGAGAGTAATACTTTCTCCTTCAGAGGAAGTAAGGGCAAAGTAATTTTCCCTTGGAGTAGCCTTGGGCTGAAACCAGATTCCTATACCGCCGTTGATATCCCTCTTTCTCCTTCAGAGGAAGTCAGGGCAAAGCAATTTTCCCTTGGAATAGCCTTGGGCTGGAATCAGATTCCTTCACAACCGTTGATCTCTCTCTTTCTCCTTCAGAGGAAGTAAGGGCAAAGTAATTTTCCCTTGGAGTAGCCTTGGGCTGGAACCAGATTCCTATACCACCGCGCCGTTGATATCCCTCTTTCTCATTCAGAGGAAGTAAGGGCAAAGTAATTTTCCCTTGGAATAGCCTTGGGCTGGAGTTTAGATTCCTAAAACGTTTTTGTCCCCGTTTCATTTCTTCTAAATGAATGTCAGATGCCTAGCTTACTCCTGTAGCTCAAATGCACAGCTTTGCTATTATATGAAATACCGTGTTAGTTATTTTAAGAATAAAAGAATTGTAAGATTGTAAACCACCTTTTTATTACATGTATGAAATACCGTGTTAGTTATTTTAAGAATACCTTTTTATTTTAATTATCAATAAAAAAAGATTATAACTGGTAATTGGCGAGTTCTTCCTTCTTTATCCGAGTTTTACTTTGCTTTCTTCGGAAAAACCTTGGACACGACGAGCTTACCTCAGCATAAGGAAAAAAGCATCACATCGTTGCCTTTCGGGTAGGTGAAATTTTGGAAGAAATTGAAGCCAAACAGTGGAGATGGATTCAAAGCAAAGCAAAGTGGCAGTGCAATCAAAAATTTGATTCAAATAGTCGGTGGTATCAAGGGCCAAGCTTCCTGTTTGATCCAATTCACCAGTAGCCAAGTGAATTTATACAGATGCATCACGGTTCCGCAAATTTTGCGGTACGTCAGGAATCTCAGAAGCAAAAGATTGAAAGTAGAGATAGATAAATTCTTAATTTGGGTTGATCTATACAAAGCTCTAAAATCTAAAGAAATCTCAGCTCTAAAATCAAATCAGAATAACAAAAAAGTAGGAGTGAATTCCTCAAGCACAATCTGCAAGCTTACGCCTTACCTTGAAGACAATTCTGTCATGAGAGTGAAAGGCAGAATCGACGCAGCGTATGGGGTACCACTTAGCATGAAGCGACCAATAATTTTACCAGATCAACATTATATAACTGGGCTCAACGTTCTATCCTGTCACGAAAAATTTTTCCATCAGGTTGTCGCTGCAGGTTGACAAGAGAAGGTCACCTTCGTGTGTGCTGTGCTTGTTTGTGCGTTTTGTCGCCCCCTCGTCCCCTACAGTTTTATCTCGTTTTGTCTCATATTCTCGTCGCGTATTGTCCCCAACATAAAGCCCACAAAAAAATAATAATAGTCAATTCATCATAGAAAAAAAAAAACCCAACTCAAAAAAATAATATAATTAGTGCCGCAAAAAAGAAACAACAACATCAATAGCAAAAGGGGAAAAAAAATATGTACCCACAGAGCGCAGTGAGTAGAGCATTCCTTCTTTTTCCTCCCCAACCTGCAGCTGTTTGGCTTAGCGGGTGCATGAATTGCATTGAACTTGTCTAAGCTCTCTCAATTGATGCACTTGCTAAACGATTAGCAATAGATGTAAAGAGAGATGCTGTTTGATTGTTAGGGTTCGGATCGATTCACATCACTGCTAAGGCATAACACTAGTAGTGTTGTGTATTGAAAAGTATTCTATAATCATATTCAGTTTTTCTCTTAGATTTCGTCTGTTTTAGTCTTTTTTTTTTTCTTTTATTTCACAATGATTGGAAATTTCAGAGTCGACTATTGTAATATTCGTGGGCTTAGAGCAAATTTCCTTGCCTTGTACGCCCATTCTGCTATAAACAGGCCAGCTGTTTTGGCACTAAGTGAAACTCAAGTAGGTGAAAATACAGATCCTGCTGAATTTCAAATTCATGGGTATAACTTAGTGCCATTATTCCTCTCCCACCATGGTCTCGCCGTCTACGTAAGAAATGATGTTGCTTACCAATTTCAACCACATTACGGTCCTAGTACCAATCCCTTGTTTAACTTCCTGTGGTTTAAATTCTCGGTAAACAAGCACATCATTCATTATTGTTTTCTCTATCGAAGCCCTAATTTGGACAGAGTTTCAACTTCACGCGAATTTGATGCTCTGTCCGACTCCATCCAAACAATTGTATCCTTGCATCCCCACACTGAAATCGTTATTACGGGCGATTTCAATGTACACAATTCTTCTTGGCTTTAACATTCAGGCCAGACAACACCCGAAGGTATGTGTGCTGAGATCTTCGCTGAGTTTAACCACCTTACTCAGCTTGTCAACGAGCCTACCCGAATATCGGACGTTAATGGCCGAGCCGAAAATACTCTTGACTTGTTTCTAACCTCTGACCCCGATAAATACACAATCAGTGTATTACCGCCTCTAGGCACGTCTGACCATAGTATCATTTCCGCAAATTTTTCGTGCCAAAAAAATCCAGTTAGAGAAAGAGCTCCTGTGAGAACCGTTTGGCCATAGAAAGAGAAAGCCAACTGGGACGGCCTCAATAATTTTTTCAGGATCTTTAACTGGTCACTATGCTTCCTCGGTAGTGACGTAGACTCCAGCGCGGATATGATTACTAAAATGATTCTTTTGGGAATGAGAACTTTTATCCCCAATAGGGCTAAAAGCATCAGACCCAAAGAGAAATCATGGTTCGATGCGAGCTGCGTTGTTTTAGAGCCAACCCAACTGAGGAAAACCGGAAAAAGTTCAAACAAGCCAGGAAGGCCTGCAATGCCCATATTCGAAGGACCAAATATTTGCATGACCAAAAAATAAGGCAAAAAATACTACAATGTTCCGCAGGTAGTAAAAATTTTTGGTCATTCGTAAAAAATATAAGGAATAAAATATCTTCCTCGGTCCCAACACTCGTTGTCAATGACAGTTCCTTCGTTAGCTCTCTTGAGAAAGCTAACTTATTTGTTAGGCATTTCACCGCCAACTCTACGCTTACTGATAGTGTCATAACTCCCCCAGTTCTTGAGCGCGTAAATGATTCTATGGGACAAATCTTCATTCGTACTCGAGCTGTAGCGAGAGTCCTAAAAGATCTTAACACACATAAATCCGCTGGTCCGGATGGTATCCCCGCTATTGTTCTGTAGAGGTGTTCTTCCACGCTGGCAAAACCCCTGCGTAAGCTTTTCCATCTATCCTATTCTTCTGGGCTTGTTCCGAGCAGTTGGAAAACGGCATTTGTCCAGCCTATCCCAAAAAAAGGCGAATCTTCTTCACCCTCCAATTACCGACCAATTGCACTTACGTCCCTTCTTTCCAAGGTCGTGGAAACGCTGATAAATTATCAGCTCACGAAATATCTCGAAGATCGAAAGCTTCTTAATGACCGGCAATACGGCTTTCACAGAAATAGATCCACTGGTGACTTGATGGTTTATCTCACCGAACAGTGGAACAAATCTTTACATCGTTTTGGAGAAAGTACGATTATTGCACTTGATAGTTCTAAAGCATTTGATAAAGTTTGGCATCCTGCTCTTTTATCGAAAATGCGTGCTTTTGGTATCGATGAAACCTTTCTTCGTTGGATTAGTAACTTTCTTTCGAATCGCTCTATACAAGTAGTATTAGACGGTTTCAAGTCTGAAACCCACAAAATAAATATTGGTGTGCCACAGGGTTCCGTTTTGTCTCCGACCCTCTTTCTCATTTTCATAAATGATCTCCTGTCTGTAACTACTAATCCATTAAATTGTTTCGCTGACGATAGTACTCTTAGCTTTTCATATTCGTTTCCAGATTCACATCCCTGCTCTTCGGACGTGGAACTGAAACGGCTAAATATGATAAGTACATTAAATTCTGACTTAGACAGCATTGTACAATGGGGATTAAAAAATCGCGTAAAATTTAATGCTTCGAAAACCCAATGCTGCCTTCTGTCGTTAAAGCGAGACATTCCCCCCCTGCCATTATCTATGAATGGCACTTGCATCGAAGAAACTAATCAGCTTGCGATTTTAGGTATGTGTATCACAAACCATCTTTTGTGGAATGATCACATACTTAGCGTCGCCAAAAATGCCGCAAGATGTTTAGGTTTCCTTTGGAGATGCAAGAAATTCTTTTCCCCTTCTGATCTGGCTATTATCTATAAAAGTTATGTACGTCCAAAACTCGAGTATAACTCCCATCTCTGGGCTGGTGCTCCAGCAACTTACTTAAGTCTCTTGGATAGTATACAAAGACGAGCCTTCAGAATGATTGGAGACAGGAACATCATCGATACTTTTACGTCACTCATTGTATATATAACCTAATAGTACTACTATGGAACACGATTTTAAGTTACCTTTCTCTCTCTTTTGGTGGCGCTGGTGTTGCCTAAAAAGCAGATTGGAGAGATCGAAATGACGGTAGGCAGAAAGAATATAGAATAAGTTATAGAGTGAGAGGAATAATTATTTTGATTCTGACAGTTGCTGACAACAATTAGGCAGGGTAAGGGAGATAGATGAGTCAGCTGATGGGTGTCATGGCAACAAGGGGAAAATGAGAAAATGAAAAGAATCCTATTGGCGTGGATTTATTCAACGGTTTTTTTTGCATAGGACGATTTTTGCTATATGTAGAAGTATAGATATAGCTACATTATTTTCAATTTTCAAATAATTTCGTAGAGCTATTTTATTTGATTTTGTGAGATTTGAGATATTATGAGAGCTATGTTGCAAATTTTCATGTCTTACAGATACATTCAAACTTTTTTTTTCTTGCTTGTGATAGAATTTACTATACGTATTTGGTTTTTGTGAACTATGTACCTTGCCAAATTTCATGTTTTACAGAAACATTTATATTTTTTTTTTCTTGCAAGTGATAGAATTGTAGGTATTTGGTTTTTGTCATTTGGTTACAGTCATATTTTTATGATATCTTTCTTTTTAATAGGTAGGTACATGATATCCTTTTAATTTCTCAAATCTGAAGAAATGACCATTTGAAAATTAAAAGGAGGATAAAATTGATGTACCCAAAATCACTAAAAATAGTTTATGCAACCGTTTTTTGTTTTTAATTTTACTTCTTAAAAAAAGTTTTCCGTGCGAATTTCAATCAGTAAAATTAAAAAAAGTTTTTTTTTTACAAAAAATTTCTTGAACAAAATCAAATACCTACATATTTTTAAAAATAAACGTATTTGTGTATTAATTTTTCAGTAAATTTAAAATATCACGTCAATTTTCAAAATTTTTAAGTAAATTTGAGATACCACGTGAATTTTAGTATTTTTAACAAATCGAAAAATTTAACCTGAATTTTCAAGTTTAAATAATTTTCACGTGCATTTTTGTAACTCAAATGAAGTTAAAAATTTCACGTGGATAGTTCTCAATGAAATTTTAAATTTTAAAAAGTTTTTTAGTAAATTAAGTACCTACATATTTAATTCCAAAAAATTTCACGTGAAATTTCAAAAGTTTTAATTATTTAAAAAAATTTCATAGTTCATAGTTTTAACCTTTTTCTTTTAATTTTCCTGTGGATTTTTCGTAGTTCTCAAAGAAATTTAAAATTTCTTGTGAATTTTCGAGAAATTTCACGTGAGTTTAAAAAAAAACACCGAACTTTAAAAAACACGTAGTTTTAATATTCCAGGTTAATTCTCAAGAAATTACATTATTTTATAAATTTCAAGTGAACTTTCAAAAAAAACACGGAACTTTAAAAAGCACGTAGTTTTCAAAAAACTTACTTAATTTTACTATTCTAGGTGTATTTCCAAAGAATTAGAACATTTTATAAATTTCACGTCAATTTTCCAAAAACACGTCATTTTATTGCTCACTGTTTTTATATTTTACAGGTATTTTAAGAATTCTTGGATTTTCAAGTCCTAAACAAATTTTAAATACCGCGTGAATTTTCAAAAGAAATTAATAATTTTAAATTTTCACGGTGATTTTCATGTTTCTCAAGTAAATTAAGACTTTGACGTGAATTTTTAAAGTTCTAAAGTAAAAAAAAAATTACTTCAATTTTCCATAGCAATATTTTTTTATTTTAAAATATCACGTAAGTTAAACAACTACGTAAAATTAAAAAACAATCCATAAAATATTAAGAAATTCCTTTCATAATTACTTCAATTTTCAAGAAAAAATAAAATTAAAATAATCTTAAAAATATTTTTCTATGTGCAAAGTGACGAAGTGCATACGGGCCTTTTGCTTAAAAAATTTCAAAACAAAATCGTTTTTTCTTCACGAATTTTCATTGCTCATTCCCTACCTACCTAGCAAAAAAAATTCAAATAATTCCCCTTTGCAAGAAAGACAATGAAGAAAAAATCAATAAGAGTCTTTTTTTCTAACTCCCTCGAACTCCCACCAAATTGTATTCCAATTTTATACAGCTTTCTCTATCCTCTGTTATTCTCTAGACATTCATATTTATTATTCTTTTTCTTTGTACTTCCCCTATTAATTACTCTACACTAATCTCCACTAAAGGTAGGACTACGTTGCTGGGTCGGTTGCCCAGAGGTCGCGTCGTTCGTTCCTCTTCATAATAGTACTATGTAAATCTATATACAATGCTGAACGGTTTAGGTATCGCGGCCCAAAACTAGCGGTCATCAACAAGGGCATACGCCGGTACCGTCATAATTTCTTGTGCGAGGAGGAACAACTAATAACACCAGCAGGACGGTCAAAATATCCGTGGGATCCGTTCCAGCTTTTATACATTGCCAAGCGATACCCTACGCAAATAATTAATAGTAGAGTATAACAAATATATTCAATTTAACTCACCATACCGAAGACCAGAACCAGAAAGGAAGTTAACCATTTTCCTTTTCTAAGGTGGAAATAAGAGATTGACCCCCGGTGCTAATTCAAAGCATACTTATAGGGGTTTCTCCTTTTATTTTAATTCTTTCTGGCCGTTGACATTTGCTTGAAATATTTAAAATTTATGAATTTTTTTTCATTATTTTGGTTAAATTTCCGGCTTCCAAAACTCTTGCCGAACCTAGTCCGCGGAAGAAGCTAGGAAGACCAACAAAAATTGAGTTTAAAAAAAATAACAAAACTTAATCTATAAAAAGTCCTGCCAGCTCTACAAAAGGATAAATAAGACAGATCGCGTACGATTAATGATTTATTTAATTTTTCAATTTTTTTTATGTAATTATTTTTTGCTTTTTTTTTGTTTTTTGTGTAATTAATTTTATTTGTAATTTCGGTAGCTAGAAGGATTGCATTATTTATTTTTCTTTATAGTAATAGGCTTTTCATGTTAAGCCGTTTATAATCCAACAGGTTGAAGAAGTTTAGGTAGATATTTCCTTTTTTTAAATATAGTAGACAGTTTTTTTTTTATTCGTACTCGGAACATTTATTTTGGTAGATTGGCTTTTCCATGTTGAGCTCAATAGGGTAGGGTAATCTTCAAAGTTCCTTTGAGTCTGCGTTTAGTTCTTTTTTTTTCTTGTTTTTTTTTTGGGTGTGATATTTCGTTGAACCATACCTGACAAAAAGGAAATTTCAAAAATAAAGTTCTTTAATGAGGATTCGCTTAGAGTTTAAGCAGAGTCCTTCCGGTTAAAGAAAATCTTGTCCAATAAAGTTAAAGCTTAAATTTATTCGTTTCTTCTTTATGTAATTTAAATTCTTTATGTTATTGTTAAAAAAATATTAATAAAAAGAAAATTTTGTAATGCTCACAAATAAAATAAGTTTTTTTTGTGGTTCGCTACCCAATAGCCAGATGGCTCTTTAAATTTATTTTCAGGGGATGTGGACGGCGGCGAGCTGATTCAAAGGCGATGAGATAAAGGTAGCTGAAATGGTGAGTCAATGGATATGTAAGGGGGAGTCCACATTACTGGCCCTGGACTTCCATGGTAGGGTGGGAAATGGCCACGCCGAATAACACCGCGGCACCCTCCAGTGGTAATGTCCGTCCGCTTTTAATTTCGATTTTTTTTTGTTTGTGTTTCCGGTTTTAGGATCAACTAAAATGGCATGAAAAAAATGTAATAGGTTGGTATCCTAGGTTTGCGGACAAGATCCCACGACTCCGGCGAGCTCGAGCCGAGCATCCACAAGCATGCCAGTCCGCAGACCTAGTGAAGATCAGTGCTGAACGCACCCGAAAGCCAACACTAGCGTATTACATAATTTGAAGTGGAAGTTCATCCCACCATCATCAACCCATATGGGTTGAACAATCCAAGAAATACCTGGCGAAAAGGAACTGTTCTAAAAACTATACCCGGCCAAGACGGCCAAATAAGAAGCGCAGTGGTGAAGACAGCAACCGAAGTTTACACCTGACCCGTGGCAAAGCTGGCTGTAATGGGGACGTTGGTCGATTTGACGGCGATGAAAAGCTGATTCAAGAAACCGCCTTTAAAGGGGGAGTGTTGTCAAATCTGGCAACGATGCAACCCCACCGGATGCACTTGGCAGCCATATTTAAATGCAATATTTAAATATCATTTTGCACGTGCAATTTTCCAGAAAAGTACAAAAGGTAAAAGAAGTGAAATAAGCTAAGTAGGCAAAAGCACATTTCGGAAACTAAAATTTTAAAATTAAAGAAAAGAACTTAAAAGAATAAGAATTAAACTAAATGTAAGTTGAAATACATATATAATTAACAAAATGTACATTAACTAAATATTAACAATTTAGGAACTAAGAAAGAAGCGTTTCATTTTCGAGTGCTAAATTTCAAAGGAAACAACAGTAAGTCGTCTTCTTATGCCGTTCAATCGTAGGTACTCCTCAAATTCATGGTTGCAGAACTCTCCTCCGTTGTCTGACATTAAGCACTTTATTTTTTAACCACTTTGTCTCAACTTGGGCCCGAAAAACCTCATTTTTCTGCTTTAAAAACCTTACTTCGCACCAACAGCTGCAATCGTCAATGAAAGTGTCGAAGTATTGGACTTTGCTAACGAATCAACTCTAGAAGGTCCTCACACATCACTGTGCTCAAGATCCAAAACTTTTGTGCTTCTATTTGACTTCTTGGAAACGGCAATCTCGTCATCTTTCCGCTGAGACATTAACTGTATGAGCCAAGCTTTTCGTTTACGTCCAGAGGAAGTCCAGTCACCACATTCTTTCGATGCACATCCAGAAGGTCTCGTTCGTTTAGGTGACCGAGCCTGCGATGCCATAAGCCAAGCTTAGATTCACTCACATCCACCATACACGCTTGTGTTTTACTTTCTTGGACATAGTACAATTGTCGAACTCGGTTCGCAACTACCTTAACTTCACCGTCATCTCCTCGAACGATTGCCTTCTCTTTATCAAATGTGATGGTGCTGTCGTGGTCGGTTATCCTCGCAACAGATAATAGGTTAGTTCGAAGGTTCTTGACCATTAATGCATTTTCAAATTTTACTGACCTTTCAGACATTCCTTCTATAGTGACAATCCTAATCGCTCCTCTCGTATCGACATTCATACTGGAATCATTTGCCAGCAGCAGCTTTCCTTGCGTCGCAGAGGGTGTGAATGTAAAAAGACACTCATCGTTGCACATGTGGGACGTGCAAACGCTGTGCAGACACCACCGTCTTTCAAATTCACTCCAATGGATTCCCAAAGCCTGGTCTTCCAACGTGTAGAATGTACTTTCTGCTTTCGCTGACGATTCACATCGAGGAGAGTACTTCGATGTGAATCATGACGTGACCCAGTTCATGACATTTATAATATCTGATTTTAAAAGATGTGACACGGTCACTCACATTTCCATTTTTCGTTGCTGCGCTCCTCGTTCGAACTTTGATTTGCTCTAACTAGCACATCTTCGGAAATACGTTGCTTCGGATTTCTCGTCCTCCTTGAGTTGATTAGTTGCATCGTACTTCTCGAGAATTTTCTTTCTCAAAACACTGGGCTTCGAAAGTCTGTGGTGAGACTCCATTATGCTCCATTGCACACTTGAACAGTTCTAAACTCGGTGGCAATCCATTTAACAAAAGAATCGACAACAACTTTTCGTGTATAACAACGTCCATACACTTCAGTTGTGACACTGCATCGAAGAATTCCATTAAATTCTTTCGCAGATCTTCGCCTCCCTGGATTTTAAATGTCGCCACACGTTTCAGCAATGTTGCCTTCTTCGTTGGCCCCGTGGAAGCAAATTCAGACTTTAATCGCTCCGAGACAATAATCAAGTCTGACTTTGCTTTCGCGTTCGCGAGAAGTGTAAATCAAGAGTGTAGAAATACAGTGGAGGTAGACCAGTTTCAAGGTGCAACATGTACGTTGGTGTATTTTCTGGAAGTCTGAATATTCTTTTTAAGAAAAATCGTAAGAGTTTTTCTACTTCTTCAAACTCGAGAATACCCCAAACTTGTGCCGCATAACACATAATTGATCTGACTACTGCATCAAAAATTCTGTATTTTGCACTTGGACATTGTATATAAATTTGCATAGTACTCTCATGAACACGTTCCAATCGTTGTGTGATGTGGTCGTTTGAGGGCGCACTTGTATATACACAGAAACAGCAACCAAAAAATTAGTAAGTGATGTGATCGCTAGATGGCCGACGTGTGGAACGTGTTCATGAGAGTACTATGCAAATCTATATACAATGCACTTGGAGCTATATTTTGATTGCAGAATACTGTTTTCCAATTACAATTTATCGCACGTTTAGATTCTTTAAGTTTTCTTGTAAATGCTTTTCGAATGGTAGCGTTTAAGTAATCCAAACACCGAGGTATTTATATTCCTTAACAGTTTCCAGTTTTTCATTTCCCCAAGTCCAACTTTCATTCCTTGCAAGACGACCCGCCCCGTTTCGAAACACCATTATTTTTGATTTAGCTGTATTTATTTGTAGGTTCCACAGTTTGCAGTAACAATAAAGTTTATTTATCATGATCTGGAGCATGTTCAGAGAGAACTACAATGTCATCAGCGTAGAGCAATAATTTTAAGGACATTCCATCAAAAAGTCTAGTCTAATATATATACATACTTAGTAAACTTAATAGTTTGTACTTCGTATTGCGATGAAATACATAAGTACATACATATGTAGGTACAAATGTTTGTAGTTATAGTCATATTTTTAATTTTACATAAAAAAGTTAAGTGTATTTTTTTTTAAATTTCAATCTTAGTAGTTTATTTTAAATTAAGTTTTTCTTTATCATTATTATAGGTACTTCAATTAAGTATAAGAAGAAATTGTTAAAAAATGTATGAACTTTTAGGTTTAGATGTCCATGCGACATAAGCACCATTTTGTCCAGCTGACGTCAAGACAATTTTCTTGGGTGGAGAAGTTGAGATGACCTTTGGCTTATATGTTGGCAATGTTGTTCTTACGATAATGTTCTTTGGCCGGATGGTTGGAGTAACCTTTGGCTTGTATGTTGTCAATGGTTGTGGTTTTAATGAAACCAATATTGCCTTAGGCTGTGAAACTTTAACTGTTGGCAATACTATAAATTTAGCTTGAGATTCTTCTGCGCCTTGAACCTCTGGTAGCTCATCATCTGCGTTGATTGCAACAACTGCCAATGCGACCAAGCACAAAAACATTTGTAAAAATAAAACAACAAGTAAAACATAATAAATGAAAATCTTTTTTAAAAAAAATAAGAACATCTTACTTTCATATTGGTTTGTATAACTTTGACGCTTTGAGTGGCTCCTTAAGACAACAGATGGTTTGTGATACTATATTCTTAATTGACTTGCTCTTTTATACCGACATTTCTAAATTTCACAAACATGATCTGTGATTATCCAAAAACGCTTCGTTAACAAATTTTAGATGTTTTATTTTCGAAACAAGTTATTGTGCTTAAATAATAACAATTAAATTGTCTTCTTTAATATTTCGTTTTCAAATGAACTGATCAAAGCTAAATGCAGATAAATGGTAGTCGCAGAAATGAGCAATAGACCTGTTTGGTTTTAAGGTGGATAAGTATGTTGTAGTTCTAAATTTAAACTTATAATAAATTGATGCAAAAATAACTCTAGTCAACAAAAAAAAGGATTGATAACATAAATAAATTGATGCACACACCACATTATACAAAAATATTCTTTTTATAATTGAATTAAAATTTAGCTTAAAGCTGAAAGAATAACAGACGCAAAAACAATATGCGGACACAACAATAAAACGAAAATACATGACTAGATTGCACCAACTTACAATCAGTGGCTATATTGATGATTAGGAATAAGTTAACCTGTGTTCGGTTGCAAGAATATTTAAGTCTTTTAAGTTGATATATTTTGAATGGAACAAACGTCATTTTAAGATTTTAAAGCCTATTAAGTTAACCGTCCCGTTATTTTGTAAGAAAAAAAACTTTTTTTATTAATTTCCCTTGCTCTGCAACATCATGCACGAATTCGAGTACATCCTCGATGCTACCTCCTCCAGCTTTGCAAGTAAGTTTTTCTTTTATATTTCTCAACTATGATTCCATTTTTTTTAATTTGGCTGTTTTTATTTTGACTTTTTTCTTTAGGAATTTCATATAAAATGATAAATTTTCAAAAAAGCTCGAAAAAATTGATTTTTATAATTTTTGATCTCTTGCAACTTAATAAATTCGCATCCGATTATAACAAACGTTATACCATTGGAAAGCAGAAAGTATTATCTTTCAAAAAATATTTAATGTAAATTAAAAAAATCACTTATAAGCCAGTGCCTGAAAATAGTCCAAAAAAAACCTTTTTTTGCACATATCTCGAAAACAGTTCTATGAAAAAAAATTAATGTCATTTTCGTTTTTAGCGACCCCAAATTAGTTAAAAAAAAGTTGTTTTTTTTTAGGTAGAGTCGGTGACCCAAAACTTTGTAAACTAGTGTTATTAAAAAAAAAATTGAAAAAAAGAAAGTCAAGAACATACTTTTTTTTTAATTTCTTCTTTACACTTACCGGTATTTTCTAGAAAGTTACTGTATATTGAATAATGAAATTTTTCAGTTTTTAGAGCTTTAGCGATGCGCATAGTGAATTGAAAATTTGAAATTAAATATTTAATGCGTGTGGAATTCAAAAATTTTCTCATTATAGAAAGAATAGACCACATGTTCTTATCTTATACATGATAACATTGTGCTTTTAAATTCGGAGCTTAAAACCATTAATTTTATTTTAAAAGAAATAATTTAGCTTAGCGAGGATACGTTGTATGTTACCAACCAAATATTGCCATCCGTGTATATCCACTCTGTTGTGAATATACAGTACAGAAAGATCAACTATAAAACTCTAAAACTCTAAAACTTAAAACATTTATCTCATTTATGTTTTTGCAACATAATTTTATTTATAGAAGAAAAATTACCTTATATCTAGATTTCTGCAGTTGACTGCACATTTTATTAAGTTCTGTGCCCCAAACGCTCTTTCAGAAATTCACAAAAATCCATACGGAAGAGAGTGCCTTTTTCTCGCATTTCCTCTGATATAACCTCTTGCACTTGATATACATTTGTCCACTTCCACAACAGACGACGAATGAAACAGTTCTTGAACGAACTAAAAACATTTATTTCTTTTGGCATATGGTTCAGGAAGAATGATTTCTTAGTGTCTAAGTTGTAGTAGTACACGGTGTTGTGTCTGCTTGAAATGGCAGTTACAAACTGGTGCATCAATTCGTTCAGGAACATCATGCCTCCGACAACGTAAAACCGTTCGGCTGTGTCATCACCAGATCGTATTCGAATGCCCAAACGTTCATTGCTATTGTTTTTCATCTTGTACGGACGCATTTGTTTGAAGAAATTGTTAAAATCAGACAGTGGAATAAGTTTCTTGCAGCGAATAGGTGTCATTTGGACGTGATTGCCATCTGCATTTGTTGCCATTTTGTTGGGTTTATTTAGACTTCGCGCAAACTTGTCACACAACTTAAGGCGCTCTTTTAGAGGCATTCTAGCGATATTTAGACCACCCAGGGAAATACCATCGATGATGTGCAATGCTTTTATCATTATACCTTTGCTACCTTCACCGACTTGCTCCTGAACTATCTCGCCATATATCAGGGTTTTCGGAGACATCTCCAAAACACAGTCACACTGCTCCCAACGTTTTGGAGCAACCCATTTCATGATAATGCCACGTCCACGACTCAAAAAAAAGGTGGCAGTATCACGTGCATTATCCTCGCTGCGTGATAAAGGCACAAAATACCAATCCGGGACGTTTATGATTTTGTGTGAAAGTTTCTCTTTGCTGTCTAGTCTGTCGGCAGGGACTTGCATAAAGCTATTATCGCCATTCCATGAACATAACAATTCTGACAGCAAGGCATCTGGGATCTTCATTTCTGGAGCTTGTCGCATTTTATCGGGTAAATTCCAGAGCTCCAAGCACTTGCTTCGATATTCAGCTTGGCGTGGCTCTTTCAAATCAGGGTTGTTACAGTAAGCTGCAATTTTAATGAGTCCTACTATCTGGTTGTGACCTAGGCGGTTGTTGCTCTCAGTTACGTAGTCAACAAATTCTTTGTCAGAAAAGAGAACCTGGAGTGGTACCAATTCTCTTACATCCGTCTCTGACAGTGGATTATCCCACATTTCCTTATTTATCTGCGAAAGATGGCGCCGCACTGTTTCTGTGTTTGACTTTTTCCACTTGCATATAAGATAGCGCTCTGAGTTTGCTGGACGACTGGTGTTTGGTTTGCAAATGCTAATTTCTTCAAAGCATTTGTACATAAGATAAACGAGACCCACACTGAAAGGTGTAAAAAGATCAAACAGCTTACATACAAAATGGCCTTTGTCGCGAAGAATGCTTAAAGCTACTAGACACTGACACATGTACAACTGTTTAGATAGAATCTCCTGGATATTCTCCTTCCCATCGACAGAAAATCCTCCGTCTGCCATTACAAAATGAACACCAGCTTGTTCGGTATTTTTAAGAACGTAATCGGCAAAAGAAGTTTGGTTTTCGGGATTAAAGATGTCTCCATCACCGGCTGTGCCGTAGAAAGGATCAAAAGTCTCTGGTGATGCTGCGAAAAAATTGTCTAATTTAAAATCATTCTGACCACGCAAAGTAAACCCAAAGCCTTTGGCTTGCCATCCTTTTTTGAAAAGGACATACTCAGTGAACCCTCCAGGACCTGCAAACAGAATTGAAGCCATAATTCAATTCAAACTTTTTCTGATTTTTACTCACCAGCGCATATATCGGCAAAGTACAGTAAGTCATTGTCCTTCACCAAAGACAAACCATTCTTGTCTTTAGGATCTGTAAACATGAAGTCACACAGTGAGTCTATATTTGCCATCTTCACTGCGGCACGGTTTTGAAAAATGGAACCCCTTATAGTTTCAAATGGGTTAGAACGTGTGCGGGCTCGCCTCATGTCATTTCCGTCGAGTTCGTCAAATGCGCTCTTGGAACTCAGAACACTGCTGAGGATTTCTGGTTCGCAAAAGTTTGTTTCGTCATCTATGATTTCTTTTTTTGGCGCCTGCCGCACCCAATCTGAAAGATCTTCCATTGTCAACGAGTCCAAGTCATCCAAATGATTTTGAATCCAATCAATCCGCTCTGGGATCTGTATTTCTTCTAAATTATCGCGCCATTGTTGGGCGGCACTTGATATTTTTTCCAGTTTTAAGCCAAGACCACGTCGACCGTCTTGCCTAGCGGCTTCCACGGGTTCCAATCTACCTTGTCCCAGTTTACCAAGACCTTGATTTGTCTTGTAACCCATGTTGGCCATCATTTTGAAAGCAGTGCTGGAATAGCTTTTAGACCATTCAGTTTTAACTTTTTTTGGTGGCGGTTCATCTTGCACAGATTCCTCATCTGGTACCGACTCGAACTGTTCAGAGGCAGTGGATTCGGAACCATCCGAATCTTCTTCAGAGGAAGATGACATATTTTAGCTTTTCTTTCTGCAGCAGCTTTTTATACAAATTATAGATATGTACAACGTAAAGGTGTTTTTATATAAATTGTTCTATACATAAACAATATTACCTTATCAAAAATCAAATAGAGTGAGATTAAATTTTTTTATTATCCTTCAAATATTCCACTTTGTAGTCAAACTGAACAACACAAACACACTTCACAAATATTGTTTTATGAGGGAGTTTATATGGTCTAGCCAGCCAGTTGTACAACATTTATGTCGGACAACTTGATGGAAAAAATAAGTAAGCGTAAATTTGTCAAATACAACATCACTTTGTGTGAAGTTTTTGTGGATGCCAGATGGGATGATGGGAACTGAAAAATTAAAAAAAACAGTATTTCACACCATTACATTGTATAAGAAATTTATATACAATGCACCATTATGTTTTTTTTTAATACTTCTACAGCATTTTTTTGCGGTATGCATTGTATATAAATTTGCATAGTACTCTCATGAACACGTTCCACACGTTCCACAGCCACCTAGCGATCACATCACTTACTAGTTACTAATTTTTTGGTTGCTGTTTCTGTGTATATACAAGTAGTGCGACCACAGCACACAACACAAAATCCATCTTGATGATAGTACTATAGGTTTTATATACAATGATGTTGGACAACATTTGCTTACAATAGGTTGGATGGTTTGACAAGCAAGTAAGTTTTCCAAATGTTTTGAAAACCATCCAACATGGTTTGACCAGCGGTTATTTTGTTGTTGAGTTGCACAATTGTACGTGTTGTACAACAGGTTGGACCATATAAACTCCATCATAAATCATAATCATAGAAATGTCACTCCAAGGATTTTTTGTTGACTTGGAAAACGTGACTGGAAAATAAGGTTAGTTTGTTTTCGATTTATTAAAAATCTCATGCTGTGATAGTGTGATTTGATAAGTGAGAACTGAGATCATAGAATAGAAATAGAGGCAGCATAGAATAAGAAATTTAGGAAAACAAACAATTTTTCAATTTACAGTTAAGTTTTGGCTCATATTCCACAAAAAGTAACTTAATGTTAATGGCGTAAATGTGTTATCGTAGAATACTTTTTAATTGTTATTCCAAGGTATATTAATGTCGTTTTCAATTGGCAATCCGGAATTGGTTTTAGATTCGGAATCCCAATTGAACAGTTTTTTTCGATTCTGAAAAATTTGATGTTTGGTGTGAGAGTATTAGTATTTCAAGCAATCACTTCACAGTTGTAAATTTAAAAAAATATGACAATTATCAAGCGTGACACTAAATCTATGAATGTGTGAGTGATTCTGTTTTTGCTTCTGATTTCAAATCCAGAAGAGAAATTCTCTTTTTTTTAGAATCAGAACTGTCACTTTTGCCCAATTGAACGCATTCAGAATGCTTTTTTCTACTTCCAGATTGCCAATTGAAAACGACATAAGACAAAAATAGCAATGTTATTTATCCAAAACAGTAATGTCAAATTAGATATTCTAGGAACTCAAAGAACTACGTTAATTTTCAAGATTTCAGAAATGAATGGAAAGCACAAAAGTGGATGGAAATCCTTGATTTGGATGAATTCAAGAATTCATACTATGTCTGTTCAAGTCACTTTCATGAATGTGACTTTATAAAATCTGGTCCCAGAAAAAAAATATTATTTTCCTTCTGCAATGCTATTTTTATCGTAATATTTTGGAGATTCTCAGTAAGCTACGATAATGGGGCATATTCATTGTTTCTTTGTCTCTTCTAAGCTAACCTGGAGTTTATGTTATTCATAGACAATTTAGACCTGGCATTGTATATAAAACCTATGTGCCTGGCTACACGGTGATTTTTCCATCGCCTAACCAGCCAGTTTGTAGTCAAGAGGGATGAGGAGTGAAGGGGGAAGATGCTCACGAAGGGAACTGAATTTTCCGAGTGCGCAATACAAATTGTTCCTCTTTTTGACGTTTGTTTATTTTTTTTCTGGCTTCTTCTCAATGAGAATGTCAATTTGTCATTCATTGTAATTTCAAAGGTGTAGATTAATGTTTTCAAAAGTTTTTTATGTTTATAACTTTTCATTTATTTACGAAATGGAAAAGTGGAACGTGATTGGGCACAACACTGTGTAGTCACCGCACGTGATTTTTCAATCGATTGAAAAATCACCGTGTAGCCAGGCACTATAGTACTATCATCACCATGGTTTTTGTGTTGTGGGGTGTGGTCGTTTGAGGGCTCACTTGTATATACATACACAGAAACAGCAACCAGAAAATTAGTTAGGGGTGTGATCGCTAGGTGGCCGTTGTGTGGAACGTGTTCATGAGAGTATTAGGCAAATTTATATACAATGGCCATTGTCATTGTCATATATAAGCGCCATTCATATGAGCTGCGACCTGCGTCTGCGAATTGCAAATGGTCGCAGAGTTTGACATTTCATTCATATGAGTGATCGCAGACAGCTGCGAACCAGACAACACAAAAGCAGACAAACAACTTTTTTTGAGGTTAAGCTCATGCGAATTATTTGGTCGCAGCTCTGTGGAATGCGTCTTGGTTTTGTGGACTGCGAATTCACATTTGTTAGTTCGCAGTTCGCAGTTGTTGGTCGCATGGAATATATTGAAATGTGTTTTATTTGTAGTTTTAACTAATTATACGCATTATTTTTTATTTAAATTTGTAAATAAATTCATTCATTCACTTATGGGGTTTTCCATGGGCAAAATAAATCAATTTATTTTTGATCCAGATCAGTCAAAAATCAAATTTCCCCTGTTTTTGCATTCCATGGGGCAAAATAAATTGATTTATTTTTGATCTAAGATCAAATCTGCAGATCTGGATTTTTCGGCAGATTTACCCCTCTTTGTACTAATACTAATACAACTTTCAGCTGTTGGCTTGACAGATACAAGTTTTTCTTTTTATTTCTATTTTGTTTTGGTTTTGTTTTGTTTAGTTTTGGTTTGAGTTTTCGTCTATTAAATAAATAATTTTTTAAAATATGAAAGCAATTTTAAATGAATTGGTAGATTCATCAACTTCATCTACTTCTTCTGAAAACGAATCCAGCGGTGGAGATTTTTTTGATGTGATGAAAGTTATATTTCAGAAAGAAAACAAAAATCGGGTTCCAGATTTTGTGAAGGATGTTGTAAATAAATATTCGTTTACACGTACATGAAGTTACACCAATGCAATAACAAAAAAAAATCAATTCCAATTGTATTCCATGGGCCACGAAAAAAAATCAATTTTTTGATCGAAATCTGGATTACCCATGGAAAACACCATTAATCAAACAGTTAAAAAAAGAATAAGTTGATATTTGCTTTAGAAAAAGCTTTAAACGAATTATTCGCAGACGCAGGTCGCAGCTCATATGAATGGCGCTATACAAAGGTTTGCATGAGCACCCCATAAAAATTCTTGCATAAATGTGAGAAATAATCAGCTGTCACAACCAAAGTGGGCCACCCAAAGTGCTTTTAAACAAAAAAACTGTTGGTATTGGCGCCGCCTGGCGACTTGACATACCCTAAGCGGAGCGACGGAGTCGCGTGAGCGGGTGTGTCCACCCAAAGTGCTTTTTAACAAAAAAAAAACTGTTGGTATTGGCGCCGCCTGGCGACTTGACATACCCTAAGCGGAGCGACGGAGTCGCGTGAGCGGGTGTGTGTCCCAAAAAAGGAGTTAAAATCCTGAGCTCCCGCGAAGCGGGCCACCCAAAGTGCTTTTAAACAAAAAAAACTGTTGGTATTTGCGCTGCCTGGCGACTTGACATACCCCATAGAGAAATTACTTACCTAGAGAACCGACCGGTACCCCTCTTGCTTCTTAAACCCGCAAATTTTATTTGAGGAGAATAAGAGAAAACTCTCTTAATTCTCCTATCGGTGTATACATGTGAGTTGTGAAAAAAAAACTAAATGTCAGATTGGACTACAAAAACAACTAATGGACTTTTTGTTATTTGTCAAAAATGACAGACTTGCTGAGGTTTGTATTTTCTGTATTTTGTTTTAATATTTTTACAAATTGTTATAATTAATTTATTATTCAACCAATTCATCAGGTTCATTAACAAAAAAGATATCAAAATCAACAACAACAGCATATTGTTACGATAGGGCCGCGCGTTCCTGCAGGAAATACACCAGATTCCTCGCCAGCTTTATCGGCTGCTGGTTCGGAGGTACCGAGTCCATTTGGCGACCGAAAATCAAATGTGATAAAAAATACAACCCAAGAGACCCAAGTAAGTTTGATTATTTTCATATTCTCACATTTGATAATGTTTTAAATCACATACATATTTCTCTTTCTTAGCAAATAATTCCACCAAAAGTGGTCCAATTCAATCCGAAACTTGATCCTGTAACATCATTTTCACAATATTGTGTTGTAAGGCGGTGTGCACAACCTGAATACACTTTTTTCAAATCGAAATTCTCCAAGTTGTTGCAGTGTCATGTACTATTCAATGAAAGTGTTTACTCTACGTATCCAAATGAAAATTTGGCTAAATTCTCTTGTGCCAGTTTGGCCACTGATGAAATAAAAATACAAGACAGTCGTCGTCATTTGCCTGTGTTCCCTGACACCGATCAAGAGTTGACGGCTACTTAGCCGGCAAAGCAGAGGGTAGTATGATTAATATACAGGTTGTGCTGTATGATACATCTTCGCAGGAGGATGTTAATTTAAATCCCTTGGTTCTGCATCAAATCTGTGATGATACTCCCCCACCGGAAATTAAACGAACTGGTCTAACAACTGTTCTTATAACCCACATTACAGATTGTCTGTAGATGTTTTTTTGCAGGTCAAGAAATCTGAGTTGCAATATGTTCAGGTTTGTATCTATATAAACTCTGTTCCAAAGAAACATTCATAATAATTACTTTTTTTCCCTTTTTAGAAACTCATAAATCAACTTATAGAGTCTAAATTCAAGAAAGACCAGCATAAAGTGACCCTAGCTGATATTCAAACTTCGAATGTTTTTAATTTGTGATAAAACCACAAATCGGTGGCATCGTGGAGTATTGGCTAAGGGGTGAGTTATAGCGAACAGGAAAATGGATCAGGAAAATTTTTCTGATGGATTATTTAGTAAGTTCTCGATCGATTTGAAACACATAAGCTGAAGTAATCGATGACAAATGACAATTTTAATGCACTATGTAAAAAAAAAACTGATTGAACAAAGGTTTTTGATAAAAATGCATTTATTTGTTTTCCTGATGAACTTGCATCAGGAAAATAAACAAATGCATTTTTATCAAAAATCCTACGTTCAATAATTTTTTTTTTTACATAGTGCATTAAAATTGTCATTTGTCATCGATTACTTCAGCTTATGTGTTTCAAATCGATCGAGAACTTACTAAACTTACTTACTTACTTCATTCATTCATACTAAATAATCCATCAGAAAAATTTTCCTGATCCATTTTCCTGTTCGCTATAACTCGCCCCTAATCCAAATAATCAACAAGACAACAACTAAAAGAAGATGAATTTGATTCACACAGGTAATGACTAAATTCCAACTGCCACTAACATAAACAAATTAGTTAGACATTAATTTGTTTGTCCTTTTGCAAAATCGTTACCTACTAAAGAATTTCATTTTATTTTACAGGTGAAAAGCCCTACGCATGTTCGGTGTGTCCTAAAGCCTTTATTCAACGTGTTGTACTTAGGGAACACATACGCTCCCATCATTCTGGACTGGATTTCAAAAGGCAGACATATTACTGCTCTGTATGCCCCAGTATCCTGCCAACATTAAATGAATTGATTCAGCACTTAATTTTTTAGACAAACAAATAATGTAACACGTTTATTGTTATGCATACATTGTACATATAGGTAAAGATGTAAGAAAAACGAGGCTTTTTTTGTAAAATATATTCCAAATATAAAATATAATTGCAAATAAAAGAAACATGATATATTTATGAATTTCATTCTTGATAAACAGGTTTTGCTATAATGGTAATGCTTAGCACTGACGAGGTAGATCTGGTCATATTTTTGAATAAAAAAAAGTCTCAGAAACCAGTGAACAATGTCTGTCCATATTGTCAGAAACCTTATTCGAACTGATATCAAGTGTTGGCGGTAAATTTAAAAATATTTTTTGTAAACACCCTAGTGTATGTGCTAGGATTCCATCTTACTGCATATGTACATCTGAATTTAAATGAGAAGCAAATAAAAAAGACAACAAATTGTAACCTGGTAAGTGTAGTTTAGGAGTTCTTTTCCAAATTAAAACGTTTGAGTAAGAGATTTAAATGCGTCTTGTAACAGCATTAAGTGCTGATTTCAAAAAGGTATCATTCATATCTGTACAATTTACCGTTGGCCAGATACACTGTAAATTGTACAGACGTGAATGATACCTTTTAGGAATCAGCACTTAATGCTGTTACAAGTAGCCTTTAAATCTTTTACTCAAAAGTTTCAGTGTGGAAAAGAACCCTTAAACCATATCCCATACATTCTAAATTCACCAGATTTATGGTAAAATGCATCAGTCTTTGAACAAAAATATTCAACAAAATTTCATTTAAATTAGTTTTATTTCTCGTCATTTTAACTAAACAAAAATATGCCTATTCAACTTACAAACAAAGAAATTTAAAAAAAAGTGCTTGGCTGGAATCGCAAAATAACCGCACAAAATATCTAAAAAAAACACAATCGATCAAACTGTTGTCTTGAGGCTTTGGCATTTTGGTATTGTCGTGCTTGCCCTGGTTGTCTAGGCGTAGCCGGATATTCAAACATACTCTGTAAATGTTGTGATAACATTTAACTTAAATCACTTCGCATAGGATCGGATAAAAGCTTATCTATCCAATCTCATCCATGTGAATCCTTTACATATAGACGCATTTCCATTTCGATCGCCCAACAATGGGTTTGTGTTCGTTCTTTGAAATGCTAAATCCACGCGCCACACCTCATCAGCGCGTTCTTTGTTATGAATACATTGCAGCTTTCATATTGTTATAATAAGATATTTATAGTTCACGCAATGCACTCATTCTATTTGTAAACGTCTCATTGTCAGAACTTACCTTTTTACTGTGAATGTAATGCAATCCATTCAAAAGCTGTTGCCTGACTTTCTTGATCTCTCACAGACTGAATAGAATGTGGACCTATATTTGGTTATGATGAGTCGCCTGTGTTCTGCAGATTTCTATAAGAATGATGACATTCTCGTGTTTTAGGAGTTGCAAAAACTAGAAAACAGATATAATATTAATAGGAACACCATCATGAGTTATTTTTACAATACACTTTACTTACACTATCTTTTTCTTTGTCCATGAGGACTTTCTTCATGGCCAAAAATTAATTGTTGCTCTTCTTTTCCCGAGCTTTAAACACTTCACTAGGAATATAAGTTACAGTAAATATATATTCTGATTTTAATTGTAGGATATTGAAGCACTTACCCAAATATTCCTTGGCCAATTTCGGCAGTCTTTCCGTATTTTCCAGATTCACCACAAGTAAAAACTAAAAACTTTAATTGATTGAAAAATGAAAACTAATGTACGCAAATTTAGAATAATAATAATTGAATTGTCAAATTTTTTTTTTACTTGTTTGATCTGTCACCAAAACGTCAAAACTGGGTACCAACTTAAAAGAAGTTCGGCGCGTACGCACTATCTACATTTATGACGCGCTTATACTTTTTAGTTGAATTTACTTTTTTTTCAGCGAAAACAATAATAAATTTATAGAATTTGAATGCCAAAAGCCACAAAAGGTTATATTTAGACCAATATACACTGAAAGTGAGTCGAAACAGGCATTTTTATACAAAAAATCTATATTTGTTTTCAATTTTTGAATTCAACGGATTTTTTTTTTTGAAAAGTGAGCCAAAACCCTTAAGGGGACTGAGCAATTAGCTCAATTTGATCTAAAGCAACAACTAATACATCCATAAATGCTTCATCCCATAAGAAATGCATTGGACCACTAACGCATTCACACATCTATTGCCTTAAGCAGCTTGTAGGGTGGAAGAGAACGAACCCCCTGAGTGGGTTCTCTAGGTAAGTAATTTCTCTATGCTCGAAGCTTAGCGAAATTCTTTCTTTCTCTTCTTTTGAGAGAAACACATATGGTTTATTAGTTTTTAAATTAGGATCAGGGGGGGGGGGACGCCCCACTTTAGAGTTAGAACTAATTTTTGAAGTCACTCAGGGAGATTTTAATGTTTTATTTGTTTATATTATAACTTATTTATTCTTGGTTTTTTTTTTTTTTTTTTTAATTTTCTTTATACTTTGGATTAACAAGGCACAACAGAGAACACAACCGTTTGCAACGAATGTAGCGACGCGACTCTGGGTTTTTCAGTTCTCAAAAAACACTTAAGGGTTGTCAATTTTCTCTTTGACATTCAAACCAGAAAAACATGAATTTTGCACTGTACTGTAATAGTTTAAATTGAAATTTTTACGGATTCGCAAGTTGCACAGTCGACAACAATGTCTTGACTTTGATGTCACCGTTTCTGAAATAGACTGGCAGAATTCTTAGGGACATCAACTAACGAGCTTTGGGCACATAGTTCACTAGGTTGGTTTGGTGCTGAAGTTCGGTTGGAGTGCAGTAAATGATGATGTTGTCTTTTGCAATTGTCAACATCGCACGATACTTTCTTACGACATGCTTGCATTGAATGGTTTCCATTGAGTCAAGAAAAGCAAAGTGAAGCTTTTGTAATGAATTTCCACCTTTCGTCCACAGTCATTTCGAAAAATTTCTTACATCTTGCAACAGATTTACAATTCGATGAGGAAACCTAGCACTTGATTTTATCGTCTGATTTTATAGCCGTGCTCACTTTTGGTGTTTCATTGAGGTTGATGGTGATGATTCCGTCTGCATACGAAGCGATGCAGCATGTGACTTTCGATCCAACCAATCAAAAAAGTTCCTCAAGTATTTATATTGGTGGCAGTTTCCTTTCCAGCACTTAAAATAGCTGTGGATTGGACAAAAACTAATTTTTATTTAAAAGTTCTATCATACCAGTCAGATTTTCCAGTGCTGTAGCAAATTTGATGATTGTCATAGGTTTGTCTTCTTTAGGAGGCAAAATATTCTTTGTCTTCAGGACCAACGAGTTGATGATGTAGTCTGGTCGTCCAAAACGTCTTTCCAAAATTCTTATTATCTTTTCTGCACTGTCTGGTGAAATGGGTGAAATGAGAAGCGATCGAACAGCATCTAGCGCTTCAACCTTCAGGGCTACACGAAGTCACATTTTCGTTGTGAATTTGCACATATCTGTTGTTCTTTCTTGAACAGCAACCAATCTTCAGGATTTCCTCCGAATTTTGGTGAAAGTTGACATCATTTCCATGTAAGGTGGCTTGTTTTGACTATCGGTACATGGAATCTCTTTCCTCGTAGAATGTATCTTCACTGGGTCTGGTTTTGTTTCTTGAGATCCTTTGGTCTTCAACCTATTGAGCTTAAAGGATAATTTTTTCACCTGCTCTGATAATTTGTATATTTCGTCTTTGGATTTATCTTTCAAAGGGTATCCATAGACATCTTCATAGGCTTCCGATTGGTCTGAAGAATGATTCTGATTTTCTTCATTCGCTTTGAGCATATTGTCTCCAGAACGTTCGGTAATTTCGTCAGCTTTTTCATTTTCGATATCATTCGCGTGAAATGACATATAAGATACGATGTTCCTTATTGGAAAATCATCTTCCTCACCATATCGTTTGGAAGGGAAGGGAATTCCCTTCTATTTTCTTGCGCCTTTCCTCTAAGCAGACATTTTCCAAATGCTGTATTCATCCGGCTCGAAGGACCAAGATGCCTTGAAAATAATTCTCGTCGTTAATTAAAACGCAGAAAAGGTTTTAATTATAAAAATTTTATTAACCATATAACCAAATGGTATCACAATTATTCCAGAAAGAATCAAAATATTTTTCAATATTGCAAATTAAAATTAAAAAACAAACAAAAAACATGATTTGAAAATAGAAAAAATTTCAAAGTAAAAACTGCAAAGTAAAAATTAAATTTTCCCAACAACCTAAGTTCAATATTCACCGAGCACTCTTAAGTTTAACACTCTCTTAACTCAAAAAATGCTCCCTCACTATGAGTTAAGATCCTATTAAAGTTGAGACCGGTCGGTGAATACCAGCCTATCTCTAGCTCGTTCATTTAGTTCAGAAAAGTTTTTTACAAAAATAAATGTGCAGCTATTTTTTTTTTAACTTATTTGAATCACTTATAAACTTCAATAAAATTAACGCCTGTATATAAAAATATTAGTTGTTTCTAAATTTTTAAATGTTTTACGTATTTAGAAAAGAGAAAATATTTAATTATAGGAAAATAGCCAAAGTACCACTGAAAAAAGACCTTGTAGCCTTGATCAGAGAAAACTAGGCAAGAATTTCTGTCATGTCATGATTATTCAATAGGTGACAGTCAAGTTATTAACAATTTAATTATATTTGTAAAGCGAAATAATTCATATAAAAAATATGTATGTGTTGGTAATTTACCAGAAAATTAAACCACAAAATATGGAGCGATATGGGGCAGTGTTGTCTATTTTTATTTGTAATTTGCACTTTTTTATAGAAAAAGCAAAGTATAGTGCAATATGATCAAAACAAAATGAATTAACATGTTAAAATAATATTAATAAAAAGTTCATTGTTATGCATACTTACTTCTTTGAAATAATAACAGGTGAGCCATAGAAAAGGGCAGAACAACGTTTGCCGTTTCAGTTAGTATAATATAAAACAATACAACCTTTATATTAAAATAAGACATTTTGACATGTTTTCGGGAGGAAAAAAGTAATGTTTTAAAATATTGACCCATATTTCCAATACTCGGACTCTATTCATACATTTTAACTGTGGTAATAACCCCTTTATTGCGCGTAAATTATAAAAAAAAGTACGGGTGTTTAGCTCGCCTTAACAAAATTTTTAATCTTTTAAAATGTATTTTTTACTAACAACTTCTACATATATGTTAAGTGAATATTTCACTTTAAATTAAATTTATAGAATATTGCTGTTCAATTCAACCGTTATCCAGTAAAAGAAAAGGAAAAAATATTCAATATTCAATGAAGAATTTATTTTATTTTTCACTTAAATCAGTCAACTTCCCCTTAAAAAAAAGAAAAACAAATAATAATTAGTGATCTTAGTTGAGACTTCAACACAGATAAATTGATTTCTCTCTATTAATATAATCATGATATATGAAAAAAAACCTAGGAATTATAAATTGTGTTAAACTTGTTGAAGATTTTCTTAAATGAATTAATAAAAATTGTGTAAATAAATGTATTTTTAAGTCCATCATTGCGTTTCCGTCCAACACTCGATTGTATTTAACTTCAAGGCATGTTATCATAACTTTTTTGTGAGTCAGTGTTTTTGTAAATGCTCAAGCCTGAGGTAGATTTCAGATGATAGGCTTCGTTTCTTTATATTCTTGGTGGATTTGTATGAATTCGCTGTAATTATTATTTCTAATATTTATGTTCATTTATTTAACTTAAAATTTTAATGATTTTGCAATCAAAGCTGCAGTGGCTTGTGTTTTGTTGCCATTTTGTTTGCGCAGTTCAGTAATGACGTCTTCACGTTTAAATCCTAATTTCACTAGGTCATTGACATCAGCTTCCGTAAATTTTTCGTCATCGCTTTTCGACTTGGTTTGCGATGTACATGGTGAATCTGATGATAAGTATTTTGAAATTTTAATCATCTGCATTTATTTCAGTTAACGTACCTGTGTCCATTTTACTGGCTTCGATTGCTTTGCGAATTGCATCATCTTCTGCAGTTCTTGTAGATTCTTCTACTACACTCATGTCGTCGGAGCCACCCGAAAGTCGAGCACAATCCGGTAGTTCATTTTCAGGCAAGAATTGGGTTTCTGTTCCAGTGGTTCCTATACGTAATACATTTCTTTGAAGATCAATATTCATCTGAAAGAAATATAAGCTATTTATTTAAATTTCAAATACAAACTACGCATAAATAGCTTCAAATAAAACCATCAAACAAAGATTTAAATTTCTGAGCTCACTCAAAACACTGATAAATTTAAAAATTTCAATTTCGATACATTCGTTCATTTATAACAAAAGACTTCAGAGCATATTTTATGTATGTATTTTATTTTTTCCAAAAATAAAAAAAGTGTATTAAGATAAAATATATATGGATACAAAAAGGCGTTGATTGCAGATATCTATTAGAGTGAAAAAAGAACTTTTTCGAACTTTGAAGAGGTCCCGAAATATAAAAATTTAAAGCAAAAAGAAAATTCCCTTAAATTTTGGGTTTAAATCGAAAACGATTCAGATAGTGCTAAACCATTACCAATTTTTTTTTGGAAATGCTCAAAATTCAAAAACTTCTGGAATTTTTTTTTTTGAAAGAGATGTTAAATTTTTAGGATATGTTTGGAAATTTCTGATGTTTATGAATATAAAGATAACAAATATTTTTAGAATATGTTTTGAAACAGTTCTTGTGGTATTACTGATAAACAGGCCTATTTTCACATTTTATTAAAAAAAATTAACCATTTGGAAAAACAACAATAAATATGATTTATCTTTCACTTTTTGATCATTTCAAGCCTCTTTGTACACTTTGAAGATGTGACTGGTATATTTTGTAATTTTTTATTTTTTTTTAAATTACTTAATTAGCTTTTCAACAGTTATTTATAAATTTGAGAAAAAAAAAAACAAGTATAAAATGGCGAAAGTAGGGGTAGTTGATAAATTTGATAAATTTAAATGGATGTGGAGCAAAATTAAGAGAGTTTTCTCTCGTGTCGTGTGAAGGTGGAATATTTAGTTGTCGACATCATCTTAAAATCTTACTTGAATTTAACAAAAATTTAGACAACTTTTTTCTAAAGATATAGACTTTTTTATCAGTCCGAAATCTATAAGATTTTTCAAAAGATTTGAAATTGATTGTCAATTATTAGATAAAGAGCCGTCTAATTGACACTTAGATGAAAACTATCAATACGGTGTAAAATTGGTTAAAAATTTGAGGATTGTTTGAGCCTTATCGTTGGCTGAAAGAGGCATTAAATCAAATTCAGAACATAATCAAATTTTAAGTGTAGATGAAGAGCAAAAACAATATATTTTACAAGTTTTCGACGAATATAAAAAAAAAATTACAGGTATAAACAAAAACTCACTGCTAGCAATCAATCTAAAAATGTAAGTTTGTTATTGAATTATGCTTAAAGTTTCTTTTTTTTATGCATTAACTGCATATTAAGTAATTAAAAAAAAAATCCCAAAATATAGCGTTAATACCTTCAATTTAATTTGTGTTGTACAAAAAGGCTTGAAATGATCAAAAAGTGAAAGATAAATCATATTTATTGTTGTTTTTAATTGGTTAATTTTTTTAATAAAATATGAAAATATTTTTTTATTTACCTTACATTATATTTAAGACATGTGCCAAGTTTAAATTTTATCCATCAACTATTACGCCCTCTCAAATTTTTTTAGTAAAACATTAAAAAACTCCATACATTTTGTATGGGAAGTTTCCAGTGCTCGGTGGCACGTGTTAACGTTAACGAGTTCACTGAAATTTTGCACAGTTTTTTATTTATTATCCCACCCTAATACATATGTACTACATTCATAACTTCAGCGTTAATAATGTGTTCATATAATAGGTACCCCAGATAAAAAAGTTTTACTTAAAAAAGACACCCTATTATCTAAGATACTATAAATATGATTATAAATTAAAAATAAAGCTGTTATTTCGGTTAATCTGCATTTCATCGGTTAATTTTCTTTTTTTATGGGTTAGATGACTAACGTACCTGATGTCGTTTTAACATATCCAACCCCAATAGCATGTCCATTGGCTGCTGTTCCAACACAGAGAAACTCGACGTTAAATGGTCATTCTCAATTTGCATTTGTACCATATGAATTCGTCCAATAATACGCTGTGTTCCCACTCCTTTTGCAATTCCATTCCATCTGTGACGAAAATAAATACAAAACAAACAATTACAAAATGCTGTCACATTACCAGAAAGTAAAACGAACCTGGTATCTATTAATCGATTTATATGACACTTTTCCGCACAAGACGCACTCATGATAGTCGTCTGTGCCCCCGAATCGATGAATGCTTTAACCGGTACACCATTCACTTTGCAGTTAATATATCTGTAGAAGTAAAAAATCAAGTACCATTGCCTTTTAAGGATATTCTACTGCACGATCGTGCATTGCCAACAAACTTACAGCATTGTTACTGTGCCAAATATCTCAGGGTTATATTCAATTGCAGCAGCCATGTTGTCTTGAATATTTTTCTGTTTGATCTCTTCGGCGATCATACGTTGTGCCTCAGTATCAAAGGGGTCAGCTTGTAACATTCTCAAGCGTTGCATTTCTCTTTCTTTTTTTTCTTCGATCTGTTCTCGCAAGACTTTTGCAAAAGCATCCAAATTTCCCGAAAGCAAAGCATCAGCTAACCGTGGGTTGTTTTGTTTCAACAGTGACAAATGTTCCGGACTCGTTAGAAACATCTGTCTCACACTTGCGGGATCTTCATCTTCACCGACTGTAACTTCTTTAGGCTGGACATTTGATGATGTACCAGGGATGTGTATGCTACTAAAATCTAATGAACTCAATGGCGAGAGAGCACCTGTGCCTGTAAAATAATACAATCTTAATGTTTTTATTTTTAAAAATGAGCACAAGGCATTTTGTTGTCATTTTGGAAGATTTTGTTTTTTTCTTTTTTTTTTATATATATACAAAAAATTAAATCACAAAATCTAATTTTAACTAATATTAGCATTGCAAGGTATACACACAAAATTATGTACATATGTACGTGCATATATTTTACTCTTAGTGGCTATTTAAAAAAATGTGGTATTTATTTTTGGTCAAATAAGAGAAGACTGGAATTAGTTAAAGTACACAAATTGGTGTCTCACATTTTTGTGTAGCATTGCTGAGAAAATTGTTAAAATTGACATTTCACATTATTTGAACATAAATCGACCTTTAGTCAATGCGAGTTCTTATTAAATAACTAGAGACATGAGAAACATAACTTTCCAGCTCCCACAGTGATTTTATTATTATTTATTCCTACAAGACTGTGTATTGTATCATTATTACATAGATTCAAATAAGAAGTTTCCTTGAAAGTATGTTTGTGGAGAAAAATTAAATAGGTAAAATATTTTTGATTTTAATTATGTTGGTGTTTGATTTTAAATGCCTACTAGCCAAAGACACAATCAAAAGAAAATTAGATTTTAAGGCATTTATAGAGTATATAATGTTGTAATCAAACCTCATTTTGAATATTGTTCATATGTATTATGTACTTCTGTTAAGTGAAAGTAACATATACATATAGACTGCGAAAACTACAAAACAAGTCAATGAGATTTATATTAAATTGTTATCGCTATTCAAGTATTATAAATATGTTCAGCCCACTTGATTGGTTAGGCGTTAAACAACAGTTGGTAGCAGAACAATTTGCGGCTCCCTAATTAAAGAAATACAAAAACTCAAAACAGTGTAACATGTAAAGGCTTTCAAATTTATAATCCTTTGCCAGAACATGTTAAACTGTAAACCAATGCTGGGGCGTGTAGGTTGGATTGAGACAAGAATAAAAATCGTATGGGAGGGGGTCTATTCCCCCCCGTTTAGCCGGGAGGGGCAATTTTTGAAAAAATTGACTGGAAATGGAAAACAAATTATTTAAAATCAACGGCTTCACCCACAATGTTGTGCTATAACTTTTTGAAAAGCCAATAACTTCTTTAATTTTATTTTTAAATAAATCTAAATTTGTTATTAATTTTAAGTGAAAACCAGAAAAAAATGTTTTTAAATATTTCTTCTTAATTTTCATTTCAATTTTTTCGAGGGCCTCCAATCAAAAGAAGTTAGTGAAAAATCAATTTTTTGTTCTGAAGTTACAAATAAGGCGGGCCTCAAAAAGGCGGTCTCGAAATTCATCTTACTATTACGGAGGTAACAATATAAATGATGTATCAGAAAGTAGATGTCGGTGAACATTAGCCTTGAATTTCAGTCCATCACAATGAAAGGGAAAGACAGAGCGTGGAAGGGTATTGCACAATCGCGTAGTACGGCTAAAAAAACGAATCCCTGTACTTGACAGTACGACCGAATTTGGGTTCAAGAATAAACTGAAGAGCATTCCTGGAAGCGCGAGTATTACGGTTGAATCGTTTGAGGGGGGGGGGGGGCTATTTCATTGTGAGAGAGTGAGAGACAGGAAACCTTACGCCGGTGTTCGAGTGAGGTAAAAGTATCGATGATGTTCCTGTCTCCAATCTTTGTTGCTGTCCAAAAGGTTTAAATAAGTTGCTGGAGCACCAACCCAGAGATGGGAGTTATACTCAAGCTTTGGACGTATATAGCTTTTATAGATAAAAGCCAGATCACAAGGGGAAATGAATTGCTTGCATCTCTTCTAAGAAAACCTAAACATCTTGCGACATTTTTGGCGACGTTAGGTATGTGATCATTTCACAAAAGATGATTTGTAATACACATACCTAGAATTGCATGCTAATTAGTTTCTTCGATGCAAATGCCACTCATAAATAATGGGACGGGGGGACGTACGTCTCACTATAACGACAGAAGACAGCATTGAGTTTTCGAAGCATTAAATTCTACGCGATTTTTTAATCCCCATTGTACAATGCTGTCTAAGTCAGAATTTAATGTACTTATCATATTTAGCCGTTTCAGTTCTACTTCCGAAGAGCTGGGATGTGAATCTGGAAACGAAAATTAAAAGCTAAGGGTGCTATCGTCAGCGAAACAATTTAATGGATTAGTAGTTGCAGACAGGAGATCATTAATGAAAATGAGAAACGAGGGTCGGAGACAAAACGGAACCCTGTGGCACACCAGCATTTATGTGGTGGGTTTCAGACTTGAATACGTCTAATACTACATGTACAGAGCGATTTGAAAGAAAGTTACTAAACAAACGAAGAATGGTTTCATCGATACCAAAAGCACGCATTTTCGATAAAAGAGCAGGATGCCAAACTTTATCAAATGCTTTAGAACTATCAAGTTCAATAAACTTGCGACATTGTAGTATTTTTTGCCTTAATTTTTGGTCATGCAAAAATTTGGTCTTTTGAATATGGGCGTTGCAGGCCTTCCTAGCTTGTTTGAACTTTTTCTAGTGTTCCTTAGTTGGGTTGGCTCTAAAACATCGGAAGCTAACCTCTTTGAACCTAATAACCTCTTTACAGCTACCATCGAACCATGATTTCTCTTTGCTCTTAGTCCTATTCGGAATAAAAGTTCACATTCCCAAAAGAATCATATTAGTAATCATATCCACGCAGGAGTCTACGTCACTACCGAGGAAGCATAGCCTTAAGGCCGTCCCAGTTGGCTTTCTCGTATTGCCAAACAGTTCGCACAGGGGCTCTTTCTCTAACTGGATCTGTTTGGCACGAAAAATTTGCGCAAATGATACTATGATCACATGTGCCTAGAGGCGTTAATACACCGATTGTGTATTTATTGGGGTCAGAGCTAAGGAACAAGTCAAGAGTATTTTCGACTCGACCATTAACAGTTACAAGTATATCAATTGGGAGGACTCGTTGATAAGCTGAGTAAGGTGAATAAACTCAGCGAAGATCTCAGCACACATACCTTCGGGTGTTGTCTGGCCCGAATGTTGAAGCCAAGAAGAATTGTGTACATTGAAATCGCCCGTAATAAGGATTTCCGAGCTCCGATCAATCTAAAAATGTAAGTTTGATATTAAATTATGCTTTTAATTTCTTTCTTTTATACATTAACAAAAATTTGTATGAGTCGGAGAAATTTCCGTTCCGATCGCATAGGGCATAATGATATCCAAGATCTGCTGTGTTCTTAACTTTGAATAAGCTGTTATTTTGTTTAAATAATTCTTATATTTTTTGTTCGTTTGCATTTGGTATAAACATGATATGTGACTGCCATAAAATCCTAAAATCGAGCTTTTTTTTAAATTTTGTGTACATTTGAAGAGTAGATCGCTATTTAAGTATTATAAATACGTTAAGTCGACTTGATTGCTTAAGCGTTAAACAACAGTTGGTAGTAGATGTTTTATTGTTTGTTGGAAAAATCAGAATGGGAGATTTGCCTAGTTATTTTAATGGTTTAGTTAGGAATGTAGGTAAAGTTCAACCATATAAATTGAGAAATATAAACAATTTGCGGCTCCCTAATTACAGAAGTACAATAACTCAAAACAGTGTAACATATAAAGGTTTTCAAATTTTTAATCCTTTGCCAGAACATGTTAAACTGGAAACCAACTTTAATATATATATATCAGGGAGGCCGGTTCTTTCAGAATTTTATAAAATTATTTCAAACAACTTTTATTTTATTCAACTTCAATCTTTATTACTGAACTGTCCTCGACTCATATATCAACACGACTGACTCTATTTAATGGTATGAAAGGGACAGGTGGTGTGGGATATGAAAAGAGAGTTGGAGAGGATTGGAGAGAATATTGAAAGGATAAAAGATAGGTATAGGTTGGGGAAAAGTGTAGTGATGACAGCTCGGCCCTTCCTGATGAAACTCGTCCCGAGTTATACGGTTACTGTGTTGAATCTTCATCGTCGGTTTCATAGTCGTCATCGATTTCCGGAAACAAAGAGCACCATGGTTTAATTTTGTCGCTGCTAGCGATTGTACTATATCTTCGCTGCTTTAACTGTGCCCCCTCAATATCCTCGACAACATATCTGTCGAATCTTAAGACCTTCGTAATGACGTATGGGCCTTTGTACTTAGTCTCGAGTTTTCTGGATTCTCCTGTGCTGGGTATAGCACTTTCGATTAAGACTAGATCGCCTTCTTCATATTTGTGTGGTTTAACATGTTTTGCATCAAACTTAATTTTCCAAATTCTTCGTGCTGCTTCGATGTTCTTAATGGCTTCTTCACGTTTCTCATTAACTGATGGTGGTTTATTGATCTCCATATCGTCATCGTGGAGTGCAGCAAGTAACTTGTTACCACCGATGTCTCGAAGTGGAAAATCGTATATGAGCTCAATGGGCGAATATTTCGTAGTTGTGTTAGCTCTCGTGTTTAGTGTCCATTGTAGTCCTCTTAGTTCAGCATCCCAGTCTTTAGCATTAGTCGGTGTTGCTTTTAAGTAGGCCAATATACTCTGGTTCACTCGTTCGGCAAGTCCGTTTGCCCTTGGTGTTCTTACAGCTACCTTGATGTGTTGTATAGTATTATTATTGCAGAAATCTTCGAAAGCAGCTGAGGTAAAGGCTGTACCTCGGTCGGTTATAATTGTCCTTGGCACTCCAAAGGTAAGAGTTAATTGATTTAATGCTTCGATAACAGCTTTTGTTTGGGTTGATTTAACAGCAACAAGGATCGTGTATCTTGTGAGTGCGTCAACAATTGTTAGGATATGTTCGTTTCCTCGGCGACTCCTGATGAATGGTCCAAGATGATCCATATGTAGTACTTCGAAAGGAATCTTAGGAATATCCATACCGTACAATTGACATTCTTTTATTTTCGGGTCTCGACTAAAACAGCAGTCGATACATGATTTGATGTATCCCTTTACGATGTTTCGGGTCCTCGGAAACCAAAAATGTTGAGCGATTCGCTTGACAGTTCCATCGGCTCCTGGATGACCAATATCGTCGTGGCACATTTTGATGACCCGCCATCTCATTCCACGGGGTACAACCAACAGAAGATTCTTCTCGTTATCCATTTTGAACAGCCGATTACTTTTTATAAGATATTCCGATAAATATTTCTTTCGTTGATCCGAATGCAGCTTTCCATTGATGATATCCATAATTTGTTGTAGCTTTGGGTCTTGTTTTTGCATCGTCCAAAGCCAGTCATCTACTGAAGTTCTTATGTTCATTATGCAGACACCGACATCTTCAGACTCTTTCGATGCTTCAGCTGGAGCTCGGCTCATGGCATCTACATGCTTCATTGATTCGCCAGGACGGTGTATGATGTCATAGTCATATTCGAGTAACTTTAAAAACCATCGGGCTATACGTGGAATAAGTGGTTTGGTTGACTTTAAACTCGAAATCGCGGCACAGTCAGTAACTATTGTAAAGTGTTTGCCAAGTATATACAATCGGAATCGTTCACATGCCTGAACTACAGCTAAAACCTCTAGTTCATAACTGTGATAGTGACTCTCGGTCTCGCTACACGCACGACTAAAATATGCTACTGGTTTAAATTGTCCATGGTTTTCCTTCTGAAGAAGGATTGCTGCTAGGCCGATGCTACTTGCGTCTGTGTGTACTTGATGTTCTTTTTCCACGTTGTATATCTTCAGAAGTGGTTCTTCTGTCAGAATTTGAATCAGCTTTCGAAACGCAACGTCACATACGGCTGACCATTGAAACTCGGCGTCCTTTCTCGTCAGGCGCGTCAATGGTGAAGCAATGTGAGCGTAATTAGCTACAAATTTTCGAAAAAAACCAGTGAGACCCAAAAATCTTCTGATTTCGGTAGCATTAGAAGGAATAGGATACTCCCGGATAGCATTAGTCTTATTTTCGCCAGGTTTTACGCCATTTGCATCAATCTCATGCCCGAGGAACTTTATTTTATCTTTCATGAATGAGCATTTTGATAATCGCAAAGTTAACCCTTCATTGTATATGACAGCCAAAAACTCTGCAAGGTTTTGAAGCCCCTCCTCGAAAGTTTCTGAGGCGGACCCAATCTCATCCACGTATATCGAAACCTTGGCTTGTATTTTGTTCTTCAGTTTGAGCATCATTTCTTGAAAAGTGGACGGAGCATTCTTAAGTCCAAATGGCATGCGGTTGAACTCAAAATGTCCGTCTCGTGTCACAAACCCAGTATACTTTTTACAGTCTTCATCGATCTCAATCTGGTAATACCCGGACATCATATCTAGTGTATTGAAAAATTTCTTACCTGCCATCGATACCAGAACTTCTTCAACAGTCGGCATCGACCATGGCCGCTTTTCGGTTATCGCATTCAGCTCCCGAAAATCCACGCATAAACGTTCTTCACCGTTTTGTTTTCGAACAAGCACTATTGGCGATGCATACGAAGATGACGATGGACGAATTATATTTAAATCAAGCAATTCTTTAATTATTTTATTGACAGTTTGTTGTTTCGGAAAGGGTATGGCATATGGCTTTTTTTCGATTGGTTTATTTGATGTGAGCTTAATACTCATTTTAACAGTCCCGCACTTTCCTAAGTCTTTTAGATTTTCACCAAAGCAACCAGCGAACACGTTTAACAACTCGATTACCTTATATTTTTCATCGGCAGATAATTGATCGCCTATGTCGATTTTCTTATTGTCCAAAGCGACAACGTTGCATTGCCCGTTCTCTATTATAACTCGACCTTTAGAGAGGATATTTGTACCGATTATCACATCATATGCCATCACACCGTCGTCAATTATCATTAATTCACTTTCATAGTCTCGACCGTCTATAGTGATTGGCACTGAAAGCATTTCACGACAATGAAATTCACCCCCGGCGAAACCGAATAATTTTTCATTACAAGGAACAATATTATGAACAAAATTGTAGGCTAACTTTCTAGCAATAAGGGAACTGCAGCTTCCCGAATCAATTAATGCGGAACATTTCACGTCTTTTATCGAGATTTCTTTCAATGTCTCTTTTTCATACCGAGCACTATTCCCAATTGTATTCACCGGTGCGCTATTAACATATGGGCAATTTTTCGTTTCATGCGTTGTTGTCAAGCACTTTTCACATCGAGGTTTTCTCTGTGTCTGCACGCAATTTCTGGACACATGGCCGCGCTCTCGACAGTTGTAGCAAATTGGTCCCGTATTTTCCCGAGGATTTGATTGTGATTGGAAAACTGTAGCAACAGGTGGTGCTCCCACATGATATCCTTCATTAGCACATACACGATTGAGAGTGTTAAGCAAATCGGAGCACTTTTGGAATGTTGCAGCCAATAACATCCGACGTAAGCCATCGTCAAACAACCCATTGATTACATAACTTATTATGGCGTTGTCGTCTAACATTCCGCGACGCCCGAGAGATAGCACTTTATAATAAAATTCGATTGTTGTTTCGGTTTTTAACATTCGCGTTTGCATCAATTTTCTATGCACGTCGGCTGTATTTACAATGTCAGGAAAATCAGAAATAAATGCCGATACGAAATCCGACCAGGAACGAAAAACATTTTGTGCATCTACCCATAATTTGGCAGCACCCTTCATTTTACATTGCACTGCAAATAATACGGATGTCTCATTCCACTGGTACGCGTTTTTTAATTGTTCAATACGATCGATAAATTGCATGGATGAAAGATTTCCATTGCATGGGTCAAATTCCGGAATTACATAGAGAAGATCGCGAATGCTACTATTTTGCACCGATGGCAACTCAGTTTGCCTTGTTGTATTTGACACATGAATTTGGTTACTATTTTTGAAAAACAACAAATCACTCGCGCCTCTATTTACTCCACCCGACGACGGCGAGACGGATATATTTTCACCAAAATGGACGTTGGCTGAATATGTTTTCGGTGTATTGGTAACTACTTGTTGTGGTGCAAGCAGTGGCAAAGACATAGCGTTGGCGGTTAAATTGTTAGAGTGAGATGATGGTAGTAGCGAATTCTGCATTCCAGAATTTGTGTTTGTTTGTATTGGTGGTGGCGACGTGACGAACAAATTGGACGAGACAGCACTTGTGTGTGTCGTCTGGCTATTCCCGACGTCCGTTACATTTTCAACATTTGTTTCGGTGATGGGTTCTCGTATGGAAACAACTGAACTCTGTTGCACATTTTTTTGCTTTTCTGCTTCTATTTCTTTCGATAGCTTTGCATTATCCTGTTGCAGCTGCGTCGACAATTGGATGACACTTTTAAGTTGTTGGGTCAGTGACTCCATTGATCGTTGAAGCGCACCAACATCGTCCCTCAACTTACCTACGCCTGTCTCATCCTCCTGCTCTGCATTCTGCCCCATTTGGCCATCGGACGAAACCGACTCTGTAGCTTTTTGCAATTCCGCGAATTCGTAGTTGTTCAACCGAGTTAATAGTTCACTTTTTGTTCCCGTCGTTTTGTCGTTTAATTGGGCCAGGATATTTTTAAGATCTTTCACTGTAAATTTACTAAGATCCATCTTTACTTTTTCTTTTTCTTTATTGTTTATTTATTTGGTTTTCTTTTTCACTGGATTGGATTTTCATCCCACTTCTGAAATTATCAGGGAGGCCGGTTCTTTCAGAATTTTATAAAATTATTTCAAACAACTTTTATTTTATTCAACTTCAATCTTTATTACTGAACTGTCCTCGACTCATATATCAACACGACTGACTCTATTTAATGGTATGAAAGGGACAGGTGGTGTGGGATATGAAAAGAGAGTTGGAGAGGATTGGAGAGAATATTGAAAGGATAAAAGATAGGTATAGGTTGGGGAAAAGTGTAGTGATGACATATATGTATGTATATAATGTAAATGAATTTGTAAAAAATATTTTTTAAGATACATATATAACTCTGTTGCAAAGAAAAATTGTGTACCACATTGTTGAAAGGAAGGTACAGTTTATTACTGCGTACTTCGTTAAATTACATTAATTTATGTAAATTTTGGGGTTTTTAAGACTTTGAAAATTTGAAGAGCGAAATAATTAATTTTGGGAATTTGAAGACCATAATAATCAATAATCAATTTTTTTGGCGGAAGATAAACATAATCGTTTAAACGTTTATTATTTCTTATTTAATAGGTATATACAATTTTGGTTTTTTCTAAGATTTGGAAGAACCAATTTCGTTACGTACAATGACATATGACAGGTGACACTTGACAGGCGACAAGAGACAAATGACAGGTGATAGATGATAGGCTTAGAGTATATATAATCTTAGAGTACATATATATAATATGGAGTGCTTGTTCCTATATTAAATACATTGTAACGCCAGAAGCACAGATAGGGGGCGCTAGTATCTACTTTCTTACAGTTTCGGGAAGCACCAGCCCTGTCAAACTTCAATCATAGTTTTTTTGTATTTTTTTGAAGAGGGATGGAAATTAAAAAAAATTAAATTTAATTTAATTAAATTCTGCAGAGGGATAACCACTAATCAGTGGGGATAACGCTTTTGCTTCTCGAAATTAGTGAAACTAGCACCCTCTATAAAATCTTCACGTTTGAAATTGAACAAGCACTCCATGTTATATATGCTCTAAGATGATAGGTCACAGAGGACAAGTTACAGATGACACATGACACATGACACATGACAGGTGAAAGGTGACAGATAACAGTTGAAAGGTGACAGTGCCGTCCATCGCTTACCAAAATTTAAAAAATTAGCACTATACTGACTCGAAAAAAAAAATTGATAAAAGTTTCGTAAGTATACAATTAAAAAAAATTTATTTAAAACCGACCAAAATCAAAGCTCCAGAATCTCATGAAGAGAAAATAAAAACAATCTTCTGAAGATGAAGACATGGGCATCGCTAGATTCATGACTGACACTCAACCTGGGACAAAAGTCGATCCTGTCCAGATCTTAAAAACTCCATCCTACATACAAACAATCAAAGAAATCTTCGACGAAACAGGTTCCAGAAGAAGAAAAAAAAAACGAAGATGATTGCGAACGATTAAAGCAAAAGAAATCGTGCTTTAATTGCGATGAAACCGAGTACGATTTCAGAATGTGTCCGAAGCCTTCAAACAATATAAAAAAAAATTAACAAAGCCAAGAACAGCGTTTAGTGCAATTACACCCGGGCCAAGTCAGCAAGTAAACTGAGAGAGGCGTTAAACAGTCAAAATTTAGAACTTCCATTCTTCTTTTATATGAGCACACTGGAATAGTCTATTCTGGGATATCGCTTTTCAATTTTGAGATAAAAAAATTAATTTTTAATATATCAAATTTCTTTTTAAGAAACTAAAATTTGGCTACCCGATCGAATTTTCTATAAGAAAATTTAAGTTATTACCTAATTCATCAATTAATGATACTTTAAAGTTTAACAGGTAAATTCTAGAACTTTAAAATTTTGAGGTCTTACAGTAGCTGTGCACAAACGGAATGCCTTGGCTTAAGGTATTTAAGATGATTTTTTCTCAATTTTTTAGGAAGCCTAAATTTGATTGCCCGAGCGAATCCGGGGTGGGCCCGCTAGTATTAATTATAAATTTTAAATAAATAAATACAATATAACTTTTAAGGTTTTCGGTTTTACAATACAATATATTACAATCAAAAGAATTGATTTTTAGCGCAATATGAAAAGCTGGAACGTTGGAATGCCAAATAAAACCTATTGTTTTCATGTAATTAAGTATTGACATGATTTATGTTCAAACAAGAATCTTTTTGATAATGGTAATGAGGTAGTGAGGAAAAAAAATATCCTCGTTGCAAATGTGACATCAAATAGGCATTACAAATATGTGAGTTATAGGCGTTTCATCATCATCTGTCGAATTTCATTCCGGAAAAATACAGCTCTTTAACTTACGAAACAACGACGACAAAAAACGGTTAAATTAAAAAAATACAATATAACTGCATTTTTTCTTGTACGATTTGCAGACCTCATAAATTGAGCAGAGATAAGTAGGAAGCTCTATTGTTATTATTATTACATATAAAAGACATACAAAAGAATAACGTAACCAAATCGGCCATATATGAGCATTTAGCTTATACTAAGGATCACTTTATACGTTTCGCTAAAGCTAAATCATCATTTCCACGAAAGGTTATGTTTCTAGATTGTATGGCAATTAAAATAAACATGCACTCAAACTTTAATGGAGATCAGTGTTTTCTCTAAAATTCCAAATTAAAGCAATGTTATACCTTTATGTATATCCAAACATCTAAAAAATAAGCTTATTTTCACTGCATTTAGATGGGCGATAGAGTGGTTTAACACTACAAACCAAAATCTTTAAAAATTACCCGTGTCGACCTGTCGCCTCTAGACCCCACGACAATAAAATCCTGCCATGCGATTGATTTTGGAATTGAGTCCTTTATACTTTTATAACGAAACCAAAAATTATTATTTTATGTAGAAGTTTGAATTAGCTCTCTCGCGATATATGTGTAGTTACCTTTGTTTATGAAAAACATAGTACTATCATGGTGGCAGTCGAATGGGGCAACCCTTTCTCAAATTATTTTGCGGCGAGCTTATGGAGGTTTAGATTGATATTTATTGCTTACGGCAATCGAAATAACGTTCTCCTCTTGCTCCTACCTCAATTTCTGATGATTGAAAGATTTCCAAAATCGAATTCTACACCTAAAAAATGCAGCGCCATCACGAGGATCGGGGAAACTTTAAAAAATACTCTCCATCATAGTACTACGTTTTTCTTATACATAGTAGTTACATTTTGGATTCAAGAGGGGTATGTAAAAAGAATTATAATATGCCTCATAGTTTTTTATACATACCTAAAACACGTCCACCTCCAGAACCAGATGATCCAGCAGATGCGTTTCTATTCAAACTTATCCGCTGGATAACAACACAATCTCCGTCACTCATGCCATAGGACTTCAAAGACTTTTTGTCATCCATCAAAGGCTGTCCATTAAACAGCACAAGAATTTGCGGCCCCGGAACACGGGATTCCACTTCACAAAATGCTTTAAAGTTCTCCAGCTCCAAATCTTCTGACACATCGAGGACAAAAATCTCATCGGTCAAAGTGGTAACAGTGATTTTCATGTTGTTTTATATTTTATTCAAGTGCACACACGATAAAAAAAATACAAAAACTTTTTTATAAACAATATTGTACTTTGTACTGCTTTTTAACAACGCGGCGTGTTCGCTTTCGCTTTGCACTGATTGCAATATTAAATTGTTAATTTGGGTTGTGGACTGGACTTTGTTTTTTTTTTTTTAATTGTTTTAATTTACCAAGTGATTTGTTCTTTTCTTTTATTGCAACGAAGGCATCGGCAGTGGCAGTTTTTTTATGTCGTCTATTAAACGAGAGAGCCGAATGCTTTTTATAAATTATATTTTTGTATCCCAAAATAACTCAATTTTGTGTGCTTTCAATATTTAAAAAACAATCTGTTTGTGTGTAGGTATTTCCACATATAAATTTATTTTATTTATTTTAACACTGATTCCGATAAGATTTTTTCAATAAACAAAGAACCAAAGAGCAAGGCACTTTTGGCACTACCAAATGACTTTAACGTCGTGTTTTTTGATTCACTTTATTTCAATTTTATTGTTATATTGTTATGACGTGTTTTTCTTACGATTTTTTATTTCACAGTTTTTCGATAAGTTCTAATCCAAAGAAAATTTGAACTGGCGTTTTTTTTATCAAGAAATAAATTAAAAAATAAAACGCGTGAGAGGAGCTTGAAACTGGGCTTATTGCTGTTCTTGTTCTTTATTTGAAAAACAAATTGTTGACGCTAGCGAAATTATTGTGAATGGATCGATTTGCGGCGAAAAAAATCAAAACGTCAGAAAGCAAAAACCTTAGGGTGTGACCATATGAAAAGATATTGACATCTTTCTTTTATCCATGTGCATTGTATATAAAACTTATAGTACTAGCATCACGATGATTTTTGAGTTGTGTTGTGTGGTCGTCTGGGGCGCACTTGTATATGCACAGAAACAGCAACCAGAAAATTAGTTAGTTGTGTGATCGCCAGGGGGACGACGTGTGGAACGTGTTCATGAGAGTACTATGCAAATTTATATACAATGTATGTACATGTGCATTGTATATGAATTTGCATAGTACTCTCATGAACACGTTCCACACGTCAGCCACCTAGTGATCACATCCCTAACTAATTTTCTGGTTGCTGTTTCTGTGTATATACAAGTGCGCCCTCAGACGACCACACCCCACAACTCAAAAATCATCGTGATGATAGTACTATAAGTTTTATATACAATGCACATGTATACAAATGGGCGAAGCGAGCTTGAAGCTCACATTTTTATTGCATATAAACAGTCTTATTTAAAAACGCAACATAGAGCCTACATAAAGTTATGTACTCCTTATAATGTCTCTAAACGCGAAAATGTTATTTATAAAACTTATGCAACGTTACATAGTGCCTTAATAAGCTAAACGGGTTTAAGGGTTGAATAGAGCGTACATAAGGAAATTATAGTGACAAAATGTCATTTTGATTAATGTCCATAATTTGTTTTGAATAATTAAAATTAAAAAATAATATAAATGCCCTTCCAATTTACCTCATTTTTAAATGATTTAAATGCTTTTAATCGAGTTATTCCATCTGCGAGAAGGAGAAATATAAATAAGAAGAAACATTGCCCATTATTTTTTTGTTCTTACTTGTCGGTAATCTCTCGCCAAGCATCCTTCTTCTTTCTGGATGTGTTAGTGTCAACATTCTTATTTTCTATTGTTGATATTTTGTCTTCCACAAGTTTTCGGAGGAGTATCTAAAAAGTTATATTAATTATATTCAAAGATTTGTTCCGCTTTTAATACTTACTTTATCAGACGAATCCCAATTGGCTGTACGGATTCGTTTAGCTTTTGGCGGTTCCATTATTTTTATTTATTATTTTCTTTGATACTTCTCCATAAACAGCTGATTTGATAATGACAGTGAAATGGAAAAATGAAATAGATTTTCCCATTTTGGTACTTTTGGTACTTTTTTTGACATAAGCACTGCATAACTATAATTTATAGGAACATTTTTTATAAATACGAATTTATGCAACGTTACATAGCGGCTACATAAACCCTTATAAATACTGAATAAATATTCATCTGTTTAGCGAATTTTATTAAATAAGACTGTTCATATACAATGAATATGTGTTAAGATATGAGCGTCTGGTGAGTATCGACCTTAAGGATGTAAATGTATGCAGGGGGTAGAACTCATATTTCGCCCTTACTGTCAAATTCATTTTTAGTACAAATATTTTTTTTAGCACAATAAGTCTAAGAATTAAAGATGGCTTCCTGCAAAAAGTGAAAAGTTTCGTGTGTAGTTCAAGGAGTTTTCTTTGCCAAAAATACCCCGTATTTCTCAATTTCTAGCAAAAAATATTCTGAAAAATCATCTCCATATTATATTTCATAAGATTCTTAAGGTTTATTAAATAAGAAGTGTTATAATATCCTTTGTTTTAGCTTGATAAAATTGAATAATTTCTTTTCAATCGTGGTCGTTGTTACACATTTAAGACGTAATTTCACAATCAAAAAAAAAAAAGAAATTAAACTGAATTTTCTTCCCTATCGAATAAATAAGAAATCGTCAAAATATTTCCACAAAATAGCTATAACTATCAGAAGTTAACCATGAGTAGTCAGCCAAGTCCAGCGAGCCTTAATCCTCAGGCTGAAACTGATAAGGTTTGTTTTCTTTCTATTTTATTATATTTTTGTTTTAATATGTTGATATCATTTTATAAATTTATTTTTTTTTTCGTTTCTAAGAAAATTTTTATATTTAAAAAATAAATACTTACCAAATTCGCCGAATAGGTATTTCTTTATATTTTTTTCTGCAATTAACCTTGAGGATCATCTCGAGATTTGATGTGTTGTCAATTTTTTTTATCAAATTAAATTGCGTGTTTTTGTTTGCCTTTTGTGTTTTTTTTTATTCCTACAATCCGAACCCAAAGATGCCAGATCTAGATTGAAAAACAAGTAAAACAAAAGCAAATTGTTGTTGTTTCAATGTGTTCTCTTTATTGTTGTTTTTTTTTCGTGGAGAGAATTGTCCTTTTTGTAGCTCTAGGTGAGCAGATGTTTGAAATAATTTTATTTAAAGGCCTCTGTGAACAGCTGAAATAATATAACAGAATAACAGATGTGTGTTTATATATTTTTTTAAATATGTACACTTCCAAATTAAAAATTAAATAAATCAGCACAGTTCTTGCTCATCCATATTGTTTTGTATGTTTACTAGCCACGAGCCACGACTCACGAGGCAATGTAGACAAGTTAAGTATTAGACAGAGTCCTTAATTACTTTGAGCAGTTCGATCTTTTCAAAGTGATCGAGTGGATTATAACGTCTTCGTTATACCTACTTTCCGTTATATTTATTCAGTTTTGCATTAAAATGAACTTTGACGAAAGTTTGGATTAAATAAAGTAATAATTTTTTTATCTGGATGACTGAATAATATGGCGGTTAGTAATGTATACGATTTGATGTTGAGATAGGTTTAATACAATGTAAATAAATGATTTAAAATGAATAGGTACCTACTACCAACTGCGTATTGGAAATAGTTAACATGACATTATAAAGGAATTTGAGTTACGTACAAAATGATAAGGACAAGTTTGTTAGCTATTTTAGCAATTTCAATAAATATATCTTAATTTTATCATTATTCATTCATTTAATAAAGCAATTAAAGGAGAATGGGCATTTATTTTGGTCTACCTAACTTCAACGAATGAGATATATTATCGTTGAAAAGCTTAGCCCTAGAACATAATTTTTTGTATGGAGACAAAGCTGTAAGCCATGGGGCTTACAAAGATTGCACCTAGAGCAAAAATGAATTGCAACACTGTTTAATTGAAATAGCAGTATTGGTCACTTTTGTGAACTGAATAGATCCCAAAATAAATTAACTTTTATACCAATGGCTAATAATAGCGAATATTGACATAGTTGGCGAATAATGCGCTTAACAATATGAAAAATTATACTTTTTTAATCCTTTAATCCTACTTTTTTAGTCCATAAACAACTTATAGCACGTTTGAACCATCAACCATCTCAATGTGTATTAAATAAAAAATTGTCCATCAATCTATATAGTACTTTTGCAAAGATGATTTACTTTAAAGTTTTAAAGAAAACTCGTACAATAAGATAAAAATTCGTAGCCACCATAGCACCAGCTTTCACTAGTTTTTATTCGCTGTGAATTTGTTATTGAAATATCTTTCAACTACTGCACTTGTTTAACAGGACATCGTACGATCGGCACGTGTGTGGTATTTATGTTGCGGTCGACATCAAAACATGTTCAGTTCGCATTCCCAGCTAACAACATGAACAATGTAATTCTTGATGAAGGACTAATATAATATTATAAAGTATCTTTGTTTATTCGAATTTGCAAAGTGTTTTTCTAATTTTTTGGTCGCTTATTCGAGGCCATTATTGACAAAAAAATTCTCGTACGTTGGTAAACTCCATAATACCTAATCGTTTTCATAGGTCTTGTTTCTGGATGCCAGGTAGACCAGGTCCCATATATTTTTGCCCATTCTCCTTTAATTTAATCAAACAATAATGGGTATTTCTTTGAATTTTATATTCTATAAATCAGTTTTTACATTGTTTAGAAATTGAATTGAATATTTAAGCGGCTTTAAAAGTAACATGTTTTATTTTTTCGAATTTCGAAACAATTACACATTTAAGTTATTATTTGTTTTTAAGTTAAGTAGATTATAGATAACATGTTGTTTTTAATTTTAAATATGTAAATAAGTGTATTCATTACAATTCTTCGAATGGGTGTACATCTCTGGTTTTTTATTTTACATTTAGCATAAGTTTATATTTAAAAATGTACCTTTTTTATATTTCTTATTTCATCAATTATTGAACTTTTATAAACACTTAACTCCATGTTATCAATGTTAAAAGGTTCAAAGCAATTTTATTTGACATGCTTTACAATTTTTTTGATGTCTTTAAAACACAGCAAAAACAAAAATAGATAGATTTGTTGCAATTTCCCTATTAAAATAAATTTTCTTTATTCCCTTACACAACTAAATAAAAACGCATTCTCCCTAGAACTCCCATACATTTCTTTTCCGTTTTGTATGGCCTTCTCTATCTTCTGTTATTTGCTAAACTCTCAGATTTATTTTTAATTTTCTTAGTTTTTTTCGTAAATTATTCTACACTTCTCTCCACCAGAGTCGGCGCCTTAGATTACAATTGCCGATTTATTTATTTTTCCTCTCGAAAATAAAACTCAGTGACTAACTGTAACCTAAAAAAAATAAATAAAGGTTACTCTCAGACCTTGACCGATATTTTTTTGGTACAAAATAAAGGTTTTTGAGTGAGCATTTATGAAAAGCTTATTAAATAACAGTTATTAGAGAACCCACCAGAAGGTTGAGATTTATTTCTGGTCTCTGATTTAAGCATACATAAGGACATAGGGATAGACGGAGAAAGCGACTTTGTTTTATACCATGTAGTGATAAATGGTACTCAATCAGTTTTAAAGTATTCAAACTGCCTTATCTATGCTGACGATGTTAATATTTTTAAAACCATTTCTAATGATCTTGACTGTGAAAGCTTCAAATTGAACTGAATGCTTTCTACAATTGGTGTGCACGAAATTATTTTTTTCAATATTGACAAGTGTAAGATTATACATTTTACAAGAAATTTATGTGTATCTTTTGATTATATTTTCAATGGGTTAAATCTGTTAAATGTGTGAGTTATCTATTCATGGTGTCTCGAATTTCAACATTTTATTGGGACTTGGCGAGTATATAATAAAGCCAATATATAATACAATAAAGCCAATTCCATATATAAGGCGTATTAAAGAGAATCACGTTAGTTTTCCGACTTTTATGTTATCAAACAATTATATACCTCATTTGGAGACCAATTCTAGAGTATGTTTGCCAAGTATGGACACCCTATTACAGTTACAATAAAATAGGAATTGTACAAATTCAAAAATGGTTATAAAAATTTGACCTGCCTGATAGAACCCATTAAATCTTCCTTGGTATAGTAACCATCTAAAACTCAAAGATCACCCTAGTCTGGAGGGCAAATGTTCTTATTTACAGTGCTCTTCAATTGATAAGACGCACATATTTTTTTTTACATAAATTTAATTTTTTTGGTAGTGTGTTTTAAAATTACATCAAAAATTCTAATTTTTAGTGAAACATAAAGTTTTTCCAAATAACTTAAGGGAATCGTCTTCCAGGCTTCTTTTATTGCGGCAATTAGCTCTTCACAGGTTTCATACTGCCTACCTCCTTCGCCACGGTAACAATTCCACATTTTCTTCGGCAAGAAGCAAGAAGCTTTTGACTACATGAGCATTGTGGATTGGCGCATTGTCTTGCTGGAATACCCACTGTAGAGGTCCGAAGATTTCTTTCATGGCGGGGAAGGCTGATTGCAAAAAGGCTTTGTAGGAAACTCCCGTCATTTTGTTGGAAACGAAAACCAGATCGAACGCCCCATAGTACGAAATGGCTTTCCAAACCATTACTCCTCCTTGCCTCGAATGGTGACGTGTCAAAAACTTTTCCTTTTTCCTAAGATCATGATCAGAGCCATCCAAACTTGACTTCATTTTATTATTTGATCTTCGTTGCTTACTTATATTTTATATTGTCAAAATAAGAGAGAGACAGAGCTAGCCTCTGACACCTCTTCCCCTCACAATATTTCTTTAGTTCATTTTATTTATAAATAATACATAATTAATTTGTTTAAAAAAAGTTTAAATCATAATAATATTTCTTCAGTTAATTGATTTCATAGATAATACATATTGTTTAAGGAAACTTATATAATACTCTTTAGTTTATTTATTTAATATTTATTTGTTTTTGAAAACTTAAATAATAATAATAAATAAGAAAATTTAAATAATGATTATTATTTTTTTTATTACATTGCAAAATCTTTAAAACGTTCCGGTGGACAAATAGCCCTTTTTGAACGACGTGTTTGAATTTCATTAGGAGTGTTATTAATATTACCTGGTGTTTCGGGGACGATCGATTCGCAAGGAGGTGACGGTTCCGGCAGGCTTGGTGAAGCCTCGTTTGGTGTTGACTCAGTCTGCTTCGGTGACTGGGCAGCTGTGGTGTATTTTCTTCTGTTGTTGGAGGTATTTCTTCCGGTTCCGGGGTTTTCTTACGATTAGGATCATTAGCAGGAATTTGAATTTGGTCACCAATTTTTCGGATTTGATCAGCATGTCGTTTCCAAACTCTATTATCGTCTAACTTAATCTCGTAGTGTAGTTCACCTTGTTTTGCTTTAATTCTTCCAAATTTCCATTTTTCGTTTGATAGATAATCTCTTACGACCACTCTTTCTCCCACTTAGAATTGTTTTTTTACAATTGGACGCTCAGGAACAACTAATGTCTTTTTGGGAATGAATAAATCTAGCCGAGATTGAATTTGACGCTCAAACATTAGCATAGCTGGTGACTTGCCCGTCGTTGGGTGAATAGCTCGGCGATATGCAAACAAGATTTTCGAAATTGTAGCTTTTAAATCGCTTGCTTGGCATTTAGCAGTTTTCAGTTTATTTTTTATTGTTTGCACAAAACGTTCAGCGAGGCCGTTGGTAGCCGGATGGTATGGTGCACCTTGCTTGTGTGTTATTCCATTATTTTTCAAAAATACTTGAAAATTTTTAGAATTAAATTGGGTTCCATGATCGTTGACAAACACTTTTGGTGTCCCGACTTAGCAAAAATACTTCGACAAGTTTGGATCGTAGTTTCTGTTGTAATATTAGGTATTACATGTACTTCAGGCCACTTGCTGTGAGCATCAATTAAAATGAATAAGTATTTTTCTAATAAAGATCCAGCAAAATCAGCATGCACGCGTTCAAAGGGTTTCGATGGTGTACTCCGGCAATGTACCGGTAATATTTTGGCTGGTTGTGCTCTTGTTGTCTGACAATCTGCACAATTTTCAACCAATTTTTCTATCTCTTTATCCATCCCATTCCACCAGCAGTAACCACGAGCTAGAGACTTCATTTTCGTTGTGCCAAAATGGGCTTTTAGGTATATATGCACGGATTCCTCGTAATATGCAACCTTGTTGTAAAGCGAATATGTTGCCGAATACCCCAGCGATGTGTACCGTCGCATTCACGACCGTGTTTCAAACTTTCGTACAGAATGTATACTTCATCGTCCTTCTTCGTTTCATCTCTCAATTCGGATACATAAATTGGTAAGTTCTCCAAACACTCATTCTCAATTATATCAACTTCTTCCACGTTATGGTTTGTGTCTTGAATAGGTAGCCTAGACACAGCATCTGCGTTGGCATTATCTTTGGATCTTTTCAAACGGATTTCAAAATCGAATGATTCTAAGAATATTGCGTAATGTTGCATTCTAGTCGCCGAAAGAGTTGGTAAACCTTTTTGTGGAGAAAATATTTGCGATATAGGCTTGTTGTCGGTAACTAATATAAACTTCCTTCCAAACAAATATTGATAAAATTTGCGGATACCATAAATAATGGCGTAAGCCTCTTTGTCGATTTGGCTATATCGTTGCTGTACCGAAGATAATGTTTGTGACGCGAATTGAATGGGTTTTTCTAACCCATCTGGATATAAATGACTTAATACCGCCCCCACTCCATAAGGTTTGCATCAACCGCCAATACCACTGGCAGCGCAGAGTCATAATGTGTTAGAACTGTATCCGATAGTATTTGTCTTTTTGCTTCCACAAATGATTGTTCGCAATTTAAGTCCCATACAAAAAGTACTTTATTTTGTAAAAGTCTATTAATCGGGAAGAGAATTGTGCTTAAGTCTTTTATAAAGCGACCGTAGTAATTGATGAGCCCAACAAATGCACGAACTTCATCCTTATTTGTTGGTCGTCTCATGTTTTGTACCGCTTCTACCTTTGCATCTCCTTTTCTAATGCCATTTTTATCAATTATATAACCACAGTATTCAATTTGGTCTTACATAAATTCTGATTTCCCCCAATTTACTCTCATGTTGAAATTATTTAGACGCTCTAAGACCTCGTTTATTCGTTCTAAATGTAATTCATCGGTATCTGTTGTTATTCTTATGTCGTCTAAGAAAACGGAAACCCCTTTAATGCCATGCAAAACCATCTCTATGAAACGCTGCCATTTTGCTCGTTGGTTGCAACAATCCCAATGGCGTATTTATGGTTAAATAGTGCCTATCGTCGGGATGGACTTCAAGTTGCAAATAAGCTTTAGATAGATCAATTTTGGAAAATTTTTTTCCGCCCGCCATGGTGCTGAACATTTCTTCAACAGTAGGCAACGGATATTCATCCACTCTAAGTGCTGGGTTAAGTGTGATTTTGTAATCCCCACACATTCGTATTTCGTTATTTCTTTTTCGCACAACAACAATGGGTGTTGCCCACTCACTTGTGTCAACCTTTTCTAACAACCCTTCGTCTACCTTTTTTTTTTAATTTCTCTTTCTACAACTTCAGTTAATGGAAATGGTATCCTTCGGGCCTTAAAGAATTTAGGCAAGGCATTTTTTTTTATGTGTAATCTACCTTGGTGTCCCACAATTTTTCCAGTAGAAGGCAAAAATAAATTTTTGTACTTACTCACAATGTCTTTAAGCTTTATATCGTTGAATTTGTTCGCTTGAATAGTTTTTACATTAGTTGGTCGGCGATGATCCGATCCCAGTTGAGTTTAATCGTACGGAGCCATTCGCGTCCTAGTAAGGGCTTCCTTTCGGCTCGCACCAGATACATTTTAACTTTGTGGTTATTTGTTGCAGTTGCTACATTAACCATAATGTACCCCACACAATCCAATGGGGTTTTGCAGTAGCTTTATAGCAACGTATCATTATCATGTATATCCAAATCACCAAAGTGCCTTTCCGCATCACCTAAGCTCACGATCGTCACCGGTGCACCTGTATCAATTTCAAAATTTAAAAGAGAATTATTAACTTTAAGATTACAAAATATTTTGGAACGATTAATAGTACTTAATTTATTGTTTTTAATATTGTTTACCCCTCCCTCGTATATTTGGAATAATTCATCTACCAGGACATTATCGCTTGAAATGTCATCTTCTTCTGCAACCAGGTTAACTTGGCGCTTTTGCTTCAAGCAAACTTTACGAAGATGTCCTTTGGTCTTGCAGAATCTACAAACCGCTTCTTTATAGGTACAATGGTTTGCCAAGTGGGAGGTGCTACCACACCGGTAACATTTTCTTGTAAATGGCTGTTTATTGCCTGTGCCCGCTGTCTTTTCGATTTTTTTTGTATCTTTCCGCTTATCGCCAAATGCATTGACTGTTTCTTGGATTTCGTTAACGCTTGACCTCGACATGTGTTGATGTAATTCAATACCCTCTTTTTCAGCTGTCTCGAAGGCATTGGCGGTGTTCACAGCTATTTCCAAATTCAAGTTGCTTTTTTCAAGTAGACGACTCTGGATTTTTTGGTTTATTAACCCAAACACAAATTGATTTCTTAAGGCTGTATCTAAGTAGGATCCAAAGTTGCAATTTGCGGATATACGTTTCAAAGCAACTAAGAAATCCGCACATGTTTCACTTTCCTTTTGTTTCCTCAAATGGAAACGATAATTTTCAAGGATCTCATTCGGTTTCGGGTCGAAATGGTCTTTTAAAATATTTGTTATTTCGCTGTATTGTGAATCTTCTGGTAAATTGGGCCAGAGCTTGTCGCACAACACATCGTAAGTAGGTGCTCCCATGTAGTGTAGCAAATATTGCTCCTTTTTCGAAGCATCGCAATTGAAAATGTCCAACGCGGTTTCAAAGCGTTTTAACCAACCATTTGGTGACACCAACATCGAATCCCTCGAAATTAAATTGAATTGTTGTAAGCGCAGCAGCGGCTGCTGCAGGATTTGCAATTGTGGTGAACGATTTAGGTTATGTCACTTTAAGACTGCACGTGAACAAAATTAGGTCTGTATTTTATATTTCTTATGAATTTTGTTTTGTATTGTATTGTATTTTTTTTTTTTTTATTATTTAATCAATGAACGTAACACTTGTATTTTTCTTCTAAATTAAAATTATCCTCGTCGCCAAATTGTCGGAGAAAAGAAACACGATGTGTAGCAGTTGGCTTCATTTTATTATTTGATCTTCGTTGCCTACTTATATTTTATATTATCAAAATAAGAGAGAGACAGAGCTAGCCTCTGACACAAACTAAATTTTTTTTTCGTCACAAAAAACCACATTTCGCCAATTAAGCCCACTTCCAGGGTCCCATGTCATGTGGAGACGTCCGAATTCGTTTAGTGGGGGCTTTTTTTCTAATTTTTTTAATTAAAGATGTTCTGCACTGTGCTGGCAGGTATCCCCGCTTTTTCTCTTATTTTGCTTGTGGACAATGCTGAGTTTGAAGCTATTCTTAAAATTTTTCTTTTGTCTTGAGGTGAGAAAATGGTTTTTGTCCTTCCTTTATAATTTTATTCGTACGAAGCACTGTTTTTAATATAATTTCTTACAACTTGGTCACTTCGGCCTATTTTCCTGGCAATGCATTAAAACCCTTCGGTGTGCAACGCTTCAATTTTACCTTTTTCTTTTGCATTTAAAACTTTTTTTTCACCCATTTTGAATGAAAATTAATAAAAACAACACTCCTTTTTTCTTAAACTTTGTAGCTTACAAAAATCCACGTAACACATTGCAACCAGCTTACTAATTTTATTACATTTTAGCGATTTTTTACAGGTGCGTTTAATCATTTGAACAAAAAAAAAATTAACTTTTTCTTGCAGCATTTAAAAAAAAGACAAAAAATATCCGTTAAATTCCACTCACCTACCATTTTTTTGTGTTTTTTTTTGTTGAGAACTTAATAACCTGCACTGCACTCCGTCTTACGGCATCCTCTCAGTGGCACAACAATGGTATTGGCCACACCGTTATTCTAAATTCGTTTGGATCAATCCCAAGTAACATTGACCACACCATAACCCGATTACAGTTCAATAAAAACTTTCAAGTGACCATCCCTTCGAGAACCGAGTGGGAAAATGGCACATTCTTGAATGAAGAATCGATCCACTTCTACACCGATGGATCAAAAACTGATGACGGAGTTGGTGGGGGCGTGTACTCTGACAGACTAAATTTAAGTCTATCCTTTCGCCTTCCTGATCATTGTAGCGTTTTCCAGGCGGAACTTTTGGCGATTAAAGAGGCTTTATCTTGGCTAAAGAAAAACGTGCTATCGATAAATGATATCCGCATCTTTTCGGATAGCCAGGCGGCTATCAAATCCTTGGAATCTGTCTCCTCGAACTCCAAAACAGTCCTAAGCTGTCGCTCATCTCTTGTGGAGATGGCGAAACAGTTCAACATTCACCTGTACTGGGTGCCGGGACACAGGGACATTCCTGGTAACTGTAAAGCTGATGAACTCGCCAATAGTGGAACTAGAATGCCTATCTTAGCTCACAGAGCAAACATAGGCATACCAATCGCTACATGCAAGCTCATGCTAACGCAAAATGTCAAGGAGATGACAAACCTCAGGTGGAATGACATCACCACCTGTGTGGCCACAAAGCTAATGTGGCCAGAACTAGATATGAAGAAAACTAGAGGTTTGCTATCCCTAAACAGATTGCATATTAGCTCCATGATAGGTGTCTTTACTGGGCACTGTCTTATAGGTAGACATGCAATCCGTCTTGGTGTGCACGCTAACGACTTCTGCAGAAGCTGCATGGATGAAGAGGAGGAGGAAACTATTCCACACCTTCTTTGTACATGCCCAGCTCTGTCCCATAGACGTAGACTCATAATAGGAGAATTCTTCTTTAACGATCCTAGTGATCTAGCAAATACTAAGATTAGTAGCATCGCTCGCTTCGTAAGAAGCTCAAAATGGTTCAATGAGTAGAGGAGGATATCTATAGATCCTTGTGGTATCACAACGGACCAATCTTATTGGTCTAAGTGGGTCAGCCATCGCTGACCGCCACGGTAACCTAACCTAACCTAATAACCTTTCTAATAAATGCAATTCTTTGATAATTGTTAAACACACTATAAAAAAATGAAATTTATGTAAAAAAAAATATGTGCGTCTATTCAAGTGAAGAGCACTGTATGTTTTGTTTTGATTGTTAATCTTTTTAATGGAAATATTGATTATATATATTTCGTAAATTATCATCACACCTACTCTAAGTTTAACCCTAATGCTGAAAAAGCCAATTACCCTAAAAACGTATCATATAATAAGATTAAAATATATATAAGATTGCGAATGGGTCACACCAACTTGACACACAAACACCTCATCACTAACGAAACACCCCACTCTGCAACGAAAGCCAAACGCTTACCATAAGTCATCTACAATTGAAGCTCGATTATCCGTGACTCTATTAACCGGGACGCTCTATTAACCGTGATGAAAATATTTTACATAAAAACTCCAATATCCGTAAAAAACTCTACTATCCGTAACATGAGAACAAGACCGAACAAGTTTTTTTTTCACATCTTTTTTTTTTAATAAAAATAAAAAAGAAAAAATTAATTTGAAAAAAAAGTTCTTTTATCCGGGATTTTCGATTATCCGTGACGGGCTCGGTCCCGACCATCCCGGTTAATCGAGTTTCAACTGTATTATCATGTACTCAAATAAGTTTAAAAAGTGAAACTATTGCTCAAAACAAATTATCCGATCTTTTAACTGAAACCACATATAGTAATGTAAATAATGTATGTACGAGTATATAACCTAATGTCAGCACTTAATTTAGAAAAACTTTTATAAAACTTAATACTAGCTGAAAGCCCTAGTAGCTCCAGCTTTAATTTAATTATTATTAACAATGAAATTGAATTTTTTGTTAATAAACTTATAATAATAATAATAATATATTTCGCCTCGCGTTAATTTCAATGTTCCAAAACGCAATCTAAAAGGTCTCTCTGACCCAATTTATGTAACGCATTATCGTTCCAACTAAAGGTCTGCATGAATGCATGACCAAAAATTGTTGCTACCTGTGGGACATTGTTGTATTTTTTGCATTAATTTTTGGTCATGCAAAAATTTGGTCCTTCGAACATGGGCGTTGCAGGGCTTCCTGGCTTATTTGAACTTTTTCCGGTTTTCCTCAGTTGGGTTGGCTCTAAAACAACGGAAGCTAACTTCTTTGAACCTAATAACCTCTTTACATCTCGCATCAAACCATGATTTCTCTTTGGCTCTAATGCTTTTAGACCTATTCGGGATAAAAGTTCTCATTCCCAAAAGAATCATATTAGTAATCATATCCGAAGACACATCGCATTTTCTCTGTCACTGCCCCGCGCTCTGTCACCAAAGAAGGAAATTCCTTGGTAGATACTTCTTTGATAATCTGGAAGATCTATCCAATACACTAGAAATCCGCATATTGAACTTCATCAATGCCTCTAAATGGCTTGATTGAATATAGAACACATAGGTTTTTATCAGAAAAAGAGTGATTGCACCCAAGGGCAACACAATGGATCTATATTGATGAAAAATTATTGAGACCGTTCCAGTTGGCTTTCTCGTATTGCCAAACGGTTCTCAAAGGAGCTCTTTATCTAACTGGATTTTTTTTTGCACGAAAAATTTGCGGAAATGATACTATGGTCTGATGTGCCTAGAGGCGGTAATACACTGATTGTGTATTTATCGGGGTCAGAGGTTAGAAACAAGTCAAGAGTATTTTCGGCTCGGCCATTAACGTCCGATATTCGGGTAGGCTCGTTGACAAGCTGAGTAAGGTGGTTAAACTCAGTGAAGATCTCAGCACACATACCTTCGGGTGTTGTCTGGCCTGAATGTTGAAGCCAAGAAGAATTGTGTACATTGAAATCGCCCGTAATAACGATTTCAGTGTGAGGATGGAAGGAAACAATTTTTTGGATGGAGTTAGACAGAGCGTCAAATTCAAGAGAAGTTGAAACTCTGTCCAAATTAGGGCTTCGATAGATGAAACAATAATGTACGATGTGCTTGTTTACCGAGAATTTAAATCACAGGAAGTTAAACGAGGGGTTGGTACTAGGACCATATTGAGGTTGGAACTGGTAAGCAACATTATTTCTAACGTAGACGGCGAGACCATGGTGGGGGAGGAATAATGGCACTAAGTTATACCCATGAATCTGAAATTCAGCAGGATCAGTATTTTCACCTACTTGGGTTTCACAAATTGCCAAAATAGCTGGCCTGTTTATAACAGAATGGGCGTACAAAGCAAGGCAATTTGCTCTAAGCACACGAATATTACTATAGTCAACTCTGAAATTTCCAATCATTGTGATAAAAAGGAAAAACAAAGACTAAAACAGACGAAATCAAAGAGAAAAACTGAAATGATTATAAAATTCTTTTCAATACACTACACTACTGGTGTTATGCCTGTGAATCGATCCGAACCCTAACAATCAAACAGTATTTCCCTATACATCTGTTGCTATTCGCTCAGCAAGTGCATCAATTGAGAGAGCTTAGACAAGTTCAATACAACTGATGCACTTGCTAAGCCAAATAACTGCAGGTTGGGGATGAAAGGGAAGGAATACTCACTGCGCTCTGTCCGTACACATTTTTTTTTGGTATTATTTGTTTTTATTTTTTCTTGTTGCGGCACTTATTTTTGAGTTGATTTTCTTGTTTTTTTTGTATGTTGATTTTTTTTTCTTATATTTTTGTATGTTGTTTTTTTTAGCTAGTATGTACATATTTTTATTGTTTTATTTTTTAAACTGATTGGGACACAACGCGACAATTATAAACGAGACAAACGGTAGGACACGAGGAGCGACTAAAAAAACGCACGAACAGTTGCATCACACACGAAGGTGACGCTTACAGACGACAACTGAACAGAACAAGCCTAACAGTTAAACACATCGAATACACCGAAATCAAATACATAAAGTTACAAATGAGATATCAAAAAATAGGATTTTTTATACAGATACCACATATGAAAAAAATAACACAATACATTCAAGCAATAAACAGTTGTTTGGTTTTTAATGCATTGTATGCAAATAACGGTACTTGCCGATTTTTTATAATTTTAATTCATTTTATTATTTTCTATACCTAGAATAAATACATGTTGGGTCAAAATTTCAGAGTTTTATGTCAACACGTTTAGAAAATATTGAAAAAACACGAATAGTACAGTACATAAATGCTTAAAAATTCAAAACGTTTAGTTTAATAACTTCGCTTAGCGGTAACATAGAGTTTTGAAATTTTTTCAAATTCGATAGTCTGAAAAAATATGAAAATTCAGTTGTCAAATATCTAAATTAAAAATTTTGTGTTTCAAAAGTTTATATCTTGAAAACTATAATTTTGAGAATTTTGTATTGTACTACAAATTTTCTTGTAATAAAAAAATTCATAGAATGGAAAAAATATCATCCTTCTATGATTTTTCGTTTAGAAGATAGAAAAAAAAATACTGTAATAAAATGTAAATATATTTTATAATTTATAAATAAGATGAAACTACTATCTAACGTAATATTTAGTTTTATTCAAATAAATTAAATTCATTTTTGATAATTTTTTTTTTGTGCTAGGTATTTCAATGGATCAACGAGCTTGCCCATCCAGAAACTCGCGAAACTGCTTTGCTGGAACTAAGTAAGAAGCGCGAAACCGTGACAGATTTAGCACCAATGCTATGGCATAGTTTTGGTACAACAGCTGCCCTCCTTCAAGAGATTATCAATATTTATCCCTCAATTAATCCCGCCACTTTAACTGCACACCAATCAAATAGGGTATGCAATGCTCTTGCTTTGTTGCAATGTGTTGCATCCCACCCGGACACAAGAACTGTGTTTCTGCAGGCACAGATTCCATTGTTTTTGTATCCTTTTCTACACACAACATCAAAAACTCGACCATTTGAATATTTAAGATTAACTAGTTTGGGTGTAATTGGAGCTCTTGTTAAGGTTAGTTATTTTTGGTCATATCTCATATATTTTATCTTACATAATAAAAATAACCACCACAATTTTCAGACTGATGAACAAGAAGTGATAACTTTCCTTTTAACAACTGAAATCATTCCTCTTTGCTTACGAATAATGGAGTCGGGCTCAGAGCTAAGCAAAACCGTGGCGACATTTATTTTGCAAAAGATTTTACTTGATGAAAGTGGTTTATCATATATTTGCCAAACCTATGAAAGGTTTTCTCATGTTGCAATCATTTTGGTAATTAATCGTTATCTGCTATATTATTCACTCACTTGACCCCGGTTTTATTTTACAACTGGGTTGAAAGAAAAAATCAAACCGAGTCCTTATTATTCACTTATTAAACCCGGAAATAAAGCCAATTAATTAAATCTGTTCGCATTCAATCTAGTTTATTTTAAACGGCCCTACAGAGAGCATTTTAATTATTTAAACTCAAGTGTAAATTGAATTTACACTTTCAAGTTTTCTGAGAATAAAATAAACTGACATTTCAAATTGGTGCATTTACCATTTACCACACTTGTGTCATGTAATTTCAGAATATATTCAAAGTCAACATCGCTTGCCGTAAAATCATTTTTTTTAAGTGAGTTTTGTTCGACTTCTTCAAAAGATTTCGAGGGATAGCATGTTTCATTTTCGCTGTGGTTGTTATCGTTCATAAATTTAGCCACATTGGAACAAATTATTTAAATTAATAAATTAATATTATACATTGTAATAACATTGGAATAATTTGTGTATTTAACAATTCCTACGTTATGTTTTATATTTTCAAGAAAAAAAAAATATCGGCACACGATTGTCATGGCCTTTTTTTTCATCTTTATAGTTGTATTTATACAACAACAAACATTTGTTGTCATATGTTATGTCATAACGTCATTTTAAAATACTTTTAAGAACACGTTTAAACAATTTTCCACCCGGTTGTAAAACATTTTCAACCTGACGAGTTCAACTTGTATTTTTGAGTGAATAATATGGAAAAGAGTTAAAAAAAAAATCGGGTTGAACGGCCAGTTTGAAAATTAACTTAAACTTGATTTAATAATATATAGAATAATATAGCAGTAAATAAACTTAAATAATATTTCCAAGTTGTATCATTTAACATTATTTTTTTTAGGGCAAAATGGTTATACAACTTGCCAAAGAGCCTTCTGCGCGATTACTTAAACATGTTGTTCGTTGTTATTTGAGGCTTTCAGACAATCCAAGGTAATTACTAATAACATTAAGTTCAAATTAACTGATTTTTATCTAAATAGGACAGAAAGTAATTTTGGGCTTGGGTATCATTTCAGACAAATTTAATTTAGCATAGCACTTCAAAATAGTGCTTTAAATTCGAATGATGTGATATATTTAAGCTTCAGAGAGCTATTAAAATTATGTATGTTATTGCATATACAGGGTGATTTTGGGCGTGTAGGTTGGACTAAGATAAGAAAAAAATCGTATGGGAAGGGGGTCTATTTCCCCATGTTTAGGCGGAAGGGGGTAATTTAAAAAAATCAAATAAAACAGAAAAATAAATATTAAAAAATTACTGTAACAGTCATGCTAAAAAAAAAAAAATTATAACTGTCACGATGAGTGCTATTATTTTTTGTGTGGCCAAATGTGCTTTGTTATGATTTATGTAATAGTTCGAGTATATTTCTTTTATCGTGTAATGGAATGACTTAACGAATTGAATCCTAATAGAAAAATGATATAGTCGAGTTATTAAGAAGTTCTGCATTCTCTTCAGAGGTTCGTTGACAAAAATTCATGGTTTATTGGTGACCAAGTCCAACTCCTTGTGGATGATGAAACAATTCTTCAAAGATGGCGAGAGTTGTTTTCCCGGCTATAAATACTTTTCGATAGCTGCACCTAACAAAGAAGAAGCCGCCGACATCACAGTCAAATAAGCTAGTGCTGCATTAGAAAAATTTTAAATAAAGAAAAAAGCGCGAATGGACAAGACAAGAGTTCTCGAAAACGAACTCGGGTCTAGATGGGTCCTGATTCTCATCTCCAAACTTAATTGCGTTGACCAAATGCGTAATCAGTGGAGAGAAAGTTACCTTTATCCAATATATAAAGGGAAGGGTGATACATAAAATTGCGACAGCTGTCGTTCAATAGCCTCCGGATAAAAAATAATACGGCTATATAACGACCAGTCCAGGGTTGCTTCGGGTAAATAAACCACGATATATTACAGAATACATATAAAAGAATATAAGAATTAGCATGGAAAAATTTCGAGATTCCTCAAGAGATTTTGAAAAAATATTTAATAGACAATGGACCAATACAACGAGGAGTTTCGGAAGTTTATTATTGACATGTATGAGGAAGTTAAAACAAAAGTAAGATGTCCGCAGGAATCACCGAAGAGTTCCAATTAAAGTAGGTGGATTTAGTCGCATGCTGGTGCGTTTCAATACTATCCTGGAAAAAAAGCAAGTTTAAAAACTCCTAGCCTCAAAAATCCACAACCAGATGGTCGACGTTTTCTGAGGTCGATCTGGCGAACCACACAATTGGAGTCTTAAAGTGAAGTAGGGCAATCATGGGAGAGTTGTGGCCGTCAACTAAAGAAAAAAGAGATAAAGTTAGTTTGTTATAAGAAATCAAAAATTCAAAATATGGTGGTGCTTTTGTGTAACTTCTGAAGGACTTAACTGATTGAGACCATATTTATACTATACTATACAAAAAAAAAAAAATAACTTATTGATACCTTCCATCTGATATAAAATAAAGATATACCAAAAAGTACTATTACTGCGTGTAAGGCTATCTATGTCATTTGAAAGGTTTTAAATAAGAGTTATTGTTTGGGTTTATGTATTGGGCATATTTCAGGCAGTTAAAATGGTTTCTTTTATGCAATCAAATTTTTAATACAACATGAGTCGTTCATTAAAAAAGGATTTAAATCATACCAACAGATATAAATATGAGAACTGTTGGGCATTCCTAGCGGTGCGAGTATTACGGTGGAATTGTTTCAGGGGAGGAATGCAACTGGCTATTTCACTAGAACAATGCGTATAGAAGTAGCGGTAAAACAGTGAAAGACAAGAAACGTTCCGTCGATGTTCGAAGGAAGGGAATGTTTCTATTAGACTTCTTTCACCTATCAGAAGGTGGTCTGTGATGCACAGACCAAGAACTGAGAGGTGTTCAGTTTCCTCGATGCAAGTGCCACTCTTGGATAGCGGCATGGGAGGTAGGTTTCGCTTTAACGACCGTAAGCAGCATCGAGTTTTTAAGGCATTAAATTCTACGCGGTTTTTGATTCCCCATTGGACAATGCTTTCAAGATCAGAATTTAATGAGCTTATCATACCATCCAATACAACTTGTATTGAGCGGTCCGAAAGGTAATTTCCAATTCAACGGATAAGAGATTCATCAATTTCAAATGCACGCATTTTCGATAAGAGGGCTTGATGCCAAACTCTATCTAACGCTTTTGAAATATCAAGTGTAATAATCTTACTTTCTCCGAAACGATGTAAAGATTTGTGCCACTGATCTGTGAAATATACTATCAGATCACCAGTGAACCTATTGCTGCGAAAGCCGCACTGCCGATCATTAAGAAGTTTTCGTTCTTCGAGATATTTCTTAAGCTGATGATTAATTAGCGTTTCCATGACCTTGGAAAAGACGTCAGAGCAATTGGATGATAGCCTTTTTAGGGATGGGCTGGACAAATGCTGTTTTCCATCCATTCGGGAAGATAACAGTAGAATAGGAGAGATGAAAATGCTTACGCAGTGGCTTTTCAGCGTGGAAGAACACCTCTTCAGAACAATGGGTGAGATACTATCTGAACCAGCGGATTTGTGTATTTCGAGGTCTTTGAGAACTCTGGCAACTGTACGAGCACGAAAGTATATTTGTCCCATGAATCCGTCAATGTTCTCAAGTACAGGAGGAGTCATACTACTATGTGGAAGTATTGAATTTGCAGTAAACTGTGCTGCAAGCATCAAATTCGTTAAAAGTTGAATTTCCATCCAAACTTGGGCTACGATAAATAAAACAAGTATGAATGATGTACTTATGCACGTTGAATTTGAACCACTTGTCATTAAAATTGGTATTTGAGCATGTGCCATATTGAGGTTGAAGTTGATAAGCAACATCATTTCGTACGTAGACGGCGTGACCATTATGAAGAAGAAATAAAGGCACTAAGCTGTATCCTGGTAGGCTGAATTCTGAGTGATCAGAATTTTCACATACCTGGGTTTCACTTAGTGCCAGAGCAGCTGGCCTGTTATCGGTAGGCAGGCAGGTGGAACTATGTATTGCAATTGGACTTTTGTTATTGTTTATTTATTTTTAATTTTCAATCATATGGGTCACAATGCGATACCTCCATGGGACGCGACATACATAGTCAATCGCAGTTTTATTTCAATCAGCCAGACAAAAGTGCCCATTGTGTTTATACATATGTGTTGTATATGTGTTTATACTTGTTATTACAAAATTTCAACAATTGAAACTCCGGAATCTATTGCATTATGTAAATTTTCGAAAAAAAATCGAATCGAGGAGAATAATGCAATTGTTTAAAAAAATGAAGTGAACTCTTGAAAATTCTACTAAAAGTGTTTTTTTTCAATCACTACATTATGCATTTTAATGCTGTTAAAAATTGTAGTTTTTTATTTTCAATCAACTTTTTAATTTAGTTTATTTTGCAGCATAAAAAAAACGGGAAATAAATGTGCTCTTTAAAACATTATTAAATGAATGAATTGATGAATATTTTATTACATTTTCAGAGCCAGAGAAGCTTTGCGGCAGTGTCTTCCTGATCAATTACGCGATGCGACATTTTCTGGTTGTCTTCAAGATGATAAATCTACCAAGCATTGGCTTCAATTGCTTATAAAAAATTTGGAACTAGGTTCTGCACCAACTGATCCGCGCCAAATTGGAATGTCACCATTGACCTCATAAGTAAAAAAGCATACAAAAACTCGATCCACGCTACAATTTTATACACATGAACCTCCAAACAAAATATTTAAACAGCAGCAAAAAAAAAAATAACTAAAATTAAAATAAATAATATTTTAAATGGAAACCTCGTGATAATTAAAACAAAATATTATTAAATAAAAATTAACAGAGGAGACTGTCAATATGATTATAATTAAATTTAAATAAAAACACAAAAAAGTACCTAATCAAAAGCATAACAATACAAATTTATTTAAGAAATAAATTTTCATTTCATTTGAATAAAAAAATGGTATAAATTAGTAAATTATTGATCACGCTAAATAAAATTAATAAATATGGCATTCATTTTCATTTCATTTGAATAAAGAAAATGGTATAAATTTAAACATAAAATAAACATATATTATGTATATCAAAAAAAATTTAAAATAATATAAATAAAATCCAAATCCAAAACAATTAAACAAATTTTTTTCTGATTTAATAAATGCTTAACTGAATTTAAGGAATGTTAATTTTTGATCTAAGAAAATATACATAAGTATTTAAAGAGTTATGTTGATATTGATACAATTATTGTCCAATAAAACAAAATTGTAAAACACTTTAAGTAGATTATAATATATATATATATATTACTATGCAAAAATAGCTAATTCATAACAGCATTATATTGTATATTATGTATGTAAAATTGTAAATGTAAAAAAAACAAACCTTGCATAGCAACGTAGGACTATCAAAAAATAAAAAGTGTTGAAAAACGTAGATTAAACAAAGTACACATAAAATTGTAAAAACAACTAATTTTGTTATTTTTGTACGATTTAAAATATCATATAAAGAAATGCCAATTTAACAATTATTAAAACACATATATAACAAATGAAACATAGAAACTCAGAAAACACGAAGACTCAACGTTAACAATGTTCTCTGTATGTCTGAAAATGTCTTCAATATCTAAAACATGAATATATGTACGAATTCACATCGATTGTGCACGATTCTAAACTTGTGATTTTTGAATCAATGCTGAATTAGTTTGATACGAGAAAAAAATTTCTTGGAGTACATTTAACGATATTAATTAACTCAAGGCTGTCCTGTTTTTAAGACTTCAGCCAGTTCAGTCCCAATAAAGCTGCCTTGACATACTTATTTAGAAGTTGAGTTGAAAATACGTTTTTAAAAAATGTATACCTATTTTAAAAATCTCCTCGTTCGACTTATGTAATTATATTAAATATTGGCTTGTTTTGTAAAAAAAAAACTTGTATTTAATTTATGTATATTGATTTTTTTAAAAATTAAATCTGAACTGCATATAAACATTTTTTTTCTGACCATTTCACATTTATTATAAAAAGATTGTTTTCTGAATGTTTTGCGATGTGCTGACATTTTTTATATTTATTTAAGTTAGTTTTTTTTAAGTTATATCCTTTACACACACCCATATTATATATATGTACCATGCACACAAATAATAGAGTTAGTAATATACAAAGTTTAGTTTAAGTTGATTGTTCACTTTATATTATAAATAATAATTCATTTTTCTTCTATTAGCATTTGTGGCTTACTTTAATGATTATTTGTGTGTATTTATTTATTAATATGTATTTTTTTTTATTAAAACAAAAAATGAGTTCAATGAAAGTAATCAACTTTCATATAGAGATGTGTATGTAACACACTACCAAAATCTCAAATTGAGTGATTTTATTAATTATATTTATAGTTTATACCTTTACTTTGTATTCCTTAATTAGCTTTCTTTGTCAAAACAAAAAGAATAATAAATAAATGAATTCTATGATAAAAATATGAATATTATTCTAATATGTATGTATACAAACATTTTTTTAAATTAGCCAAATAAAACCGATCGTAATGAAAATTAAATTTTGTATGGACTTTAATTAAAGAAACAATGGTTAGTAAAACTAATTATATTAAAATAATATCACAAACAAATTAATATCTAACTGAAAGAATATATGGAATACATCGCACACATTCCGCGATGGTAATATAAGTAACAATTTTTATCCAGTGTTTAAACATTGCAATGAACTAATTATAAAATATTTGAACAAAAAAACAAACATATACATACATACATTATATCATTATATTGCAAATTACAATTAACCTGTGTTTCATTTCATCTTTTCTAATTGAAAATGGTTTTAGTTTTGCCTTTTGTTTTAAAAAGATTACCTATGTACTTACTAAAAACGAACTCAATATAAAAGATTCTAAACATTGGGGCTTATCGGCAATCTGAAAGAGAATTTATTTTATAGTTCGTTTATCGAAAAACGGCAATTTTTATTTATTTATCTTGTAAAGTTAAAAAAATATATATATACTAGTGATGGATGTTGCGGATGCAGATTTTTCAGACATCCGCGGATGCATTTTATCTACGTTTAGATTTCCTAACTGTAAAAAAAATGTTTGGACATTGATTTTTAAAAAGTACTAGGTTACAATTTTAGTTTAGCTCGTGAACGTACTAACAGGTTGAAAAACCTCGCTAACATTTACTTTTGGACGAAATTTTGCGTACTAGGCTGAAACATTAAAATAAACAGCAAGAGCAACTTGTTCTAAGTCGATTGTTGATTGTGTACCGACTTGTTCAACATTCGCAACCGCATAAGCGATTTCTGCGGATGCGGATGCTGATGGTCAGTTTAATACGGAAGTTCCGATTTTGCGGATGCGTATATCCGCAACGCCCTTATAATATATACACTGACGCTCATCTAAATACATCGAAATTTTCTTCTCACTTAAACATCGTTTTTTTTTAAATGTTCGTAATAGAACTTGGTTTATTTTGCAAGTTGGGCTTCTTATGGGTGGTCTTATTTCATTTTTAAAATGTATTAAGGCCGCCAAAAAATGATAATGAACTACGCGGTCTTATTTCATGTTGCGATCGAAAGTGAAGTTAGGCCGCGTGGTCTTATTTAACTTTCAAAATGAAATGAGACCGTAATTTTGCTCGATACAATTTGGTTTTGGATGGAAATTATAAGCCTCCCCAAACAGTTCATTTAGTTGTTGAATGCATGTGTACATCTTTTCTTGATCAAATTCATAATTTGATTTTTAGATAAAGTAATTTCAATGAAAAGTTTTTGATAAAAGTACACATTTTCCAACCAATTTTTTTTGAAAAAAAAAACTTATTTTTGTACAAATAAAAACATTTTTTTTTGTTGATATTTGTCTCCTTAAAGTCTAAGGCTATCTGTAAACGAAGTGTCTCTTCCTAGAAGCGTACTACGCTTGTTTGTGGATCTGTAAATCCTAAACTGCACACGAGGTGTAAGCTTCAAGTATTTGTCGAGCATACAATTGCAAACCCCACAGTGCATCGATTGTATGGATAGAGTGGACAAAAATCAATTTTTCGAAATAAATGCAATTGTGCACAAAAACTGTATACTAAATGAAATAAATTGCTGATTTCATTAAATTTAAGGAATTTGTACGTCCCGTACCACGCCCACTTTTGACAAAAAGGAAGTTGTATGAAAATTTCTCATACGATTTTTTATTTTCATTTCATGACTTGTATGTCATACAAAAGTTATAATATTTTAAACAACCACAGAAATAAAAGATTGTACGAAGTATATATTGTAGTATCGGGAGTATTTTTATTGATCCTAAAAATAAATAATAATAAAAAAGTTTCAAAAATAAGGGAAAAAAAATAAAGATAAACTTTTACGAAGAAAGATCACTATAAGACTTTTCAAAAGTACAATTACAATTAGGATGATAAATTTGTAAAATTTTCATCTACTTTGATTAATGGCCTAATTTCACTTTGGTTCGCTTTTGAAAGTCTTGAATCCGTTTTTTTGAGATTATAGATAAAAGGATCACACTTTAAAAGTAATGTGGTCAAGAGGTCTTCATTTGTATTGATCCTCTACATTTGTATTGATCCTCTAGGGCTTCTTCAGAAAACTGCCATATAGGTATTTCAAATAATGAAATTAAATCTGCACCGTGTATCAGAAGCTAATGTACACTTATAGGCATATAGCCCGGCGTACAGCAGTGCTGGTTGCCAGAAGTTAGGTCAAATGGCAGATGTATTGCGTAAATATGTGAATACGATGGAAAATTGTAAGGTTTAATATCTATGAAGGGTCTGTGTTTGGTCTTCAAAACCAAAGTAACGCCAATTATTTTATCTGTAGGGTGCTTTGCATTAAGGCCTGACAAATGCCCTGACAAGAAAAAAATCGTATAGGAGGTAGGGCATACATATAAGAAAATTATATACGATATATGTACATATGTACATTATAGAAGAAAAAAAAATATTAAAAAACAACACCAAACAAAATTTAAAACAATGTCAACGCTTAGGCTGGTGTTCACAATAACTGTTCATCGAGTGCTCATACGTTTATGAGCCTCATTTCTCAAAAAAATTCGGTTACTATGTACTGAAATTAAACTACCTACTGGACTACCTATACAACAATTTTTCTTTCCGGCTAGAATCGGGTTAATCGGACGGAAGAATTTGAATCAAACCGTATTTAAAATTTCTTCCGAATTTTCAGTTTCAGACTAGGATCCGTAGTTCAAATTTCTTCCGAATTGTCAGTTTCAGACTAGGAACCTAAGGCCGGCAGACAGACGTTATTTTATCACAACTGAATTTTTTCTATGAAAAGGTTCCATAGTAGCCAAGAAGGAATGGGCATTACGAATCTTGAATCCAGTGGCGTTTCGGCGATAAAAAAGGTTAAAGGTGCTTGAAAATTATGCAAAATTATTGTATTTTATCACAGCCGAATTTTTGATGTATTTCGGATTACAATTGAAACAAGGGTTTTTTAAACCATTTTTTATTTTAAATAGCTCACACGATACGATAGATGGTGCTTGCTGCATTCAAAAAAGAGCTGTGCTCTACGGTTGCTTGGTCTGCCAAGTCATTTATGGGAGTCGATATTTTGAACCAGTCATTTTGTTTTCGTTTTTCAATTTGATTGACAAATCATTATTTTCAATTTTGTTTATTTAATATACGTATGTATTATTTTATATTTTTGCAATAAATTGCCAAACTATATATTTTTAATTTTTTGCCTCGAATGTGTAATGCACTTGGCCTTTTCCAGGATACTGCTTGGGCAACACTGGTCGGAACATTTTCTTGTCCTCCAGCCAGTAGTACAAAACAAAGCAGCACGTCATAAATCCAAAGAAACTAGCGAAGTATTGCCACTTTTCCAATCTTGGTTTTTCGGGTTGACTGTAACGATCTTCACCAATTAAATCAATTTGGGCATGGAGCTGGAGGAAACGAGAGTAGTTATTATTTTAATAGTTAAAAAACTATGTAAGCAATGTACTTTACCGGTTCATTGAAATTCCTTTTATGTTCGGGATAATCATAGGGATAGAAATTATCCTTAGCCTCGATACCTAAGCCACCGGGACCTTCTGGTAAATGAGGGTAGTCGCCATAGTACAGACCTTCATCTGCGTATGGGCGGTATTCCTCTGGAAGCAGATTATATTTTTTTGCTGCTGCTTCCCGTTCCTCTTGGGTTCTTGGGAATGGACCTGGCTTGAAATCCTTGTTCCAATCTAAAATAACATTAAATATTGATGCGATTTGTTTAAGAAATGACAGTAGTGTTCACCACCGATTACGTAAAGAAGCATAATTTCAGCAGACCGAAAATTATTTAGCAAAGTGATATTAAAATAACTTTAATTAACTTACGAGAAGCAGTTCTGGAGGCAGTGAAAAGGATTGAGGAATTCTTTGATATATGTTGGGCGAAACGAAGCCCTTTAATTAAGCTAGCCATTATTGCGAGATTTTTTGAAGAACTCAACTCAACTTTAGGAAAATTATTTTTCAGCTGTCAAATGTCAGTCGTCATACAAACGTCATCCAAACGTCACGTTTCAAAATTTTTATTTTATTGATGTTGGCGACGACGAACGACCTTAAAGTATAGTACACAATAAAGCGTCAAGGAAGAACTATAATCGTCGGATGTCTTCGTTAACTTTCAGTATCGATAGCAAAAGCGCTCATCGACCCCTTCTGCAGAAGGGAGCTGGCAGAAATCCAATTGAAGAAGTTTCTCCTCCAAAACTTCAAAATAGCTGCATTTAGTTGGAATTGGTCCCAAGACTGCAAAAAAGTTAAATGTATTTCCTTCAATCTTGAGAAAGAGAAGACAGAGACAAATTCGCGAAGTGCATCAAATACCATTTCACCTATTTTCATTGGGCCAAATCATTGAATAAGAAGTACAGGAAGAGGCAAATCGAGAAAAAAGTGAGGTAGTTTTCATAATTGTGTGAGTTACACAAATGCATTGACATAGGGTTGGAGTGAAGGTGGACGACTACTTGCTGAGGCGCCGAAAGGAATTTTTTTGCTGAGTTTTTTTCTGGGTGGTTTAGTGAAAATATACACATATTTTACGGTTGCTATATAAGAATTGCTTGAAATAAAAGAATATTTAATTTATAAAATAATAGCTTCTTTATTATACGTCCTCATTCAATGCTCTACATACTAATAACGACTCTACTTTTTGATCTAGGTTCAGCGCTGTCGTACTGATAGTATACAATATTTTGTGCAGCGCTGTCATCTTCACGTTTCAGACTCGTCCATCCTGATGTCCTCGGCGTCCTCGTCGAGGTTTGCATTCAATTGAATCCATTTTTTCATTCTATCAGGTGCGCAGATTGATGAGAATGGCTTCTGTGTACGGGGTGCAAACGGAATATCTTCTAGTTGATAGCGATCATGTGGCAGTACTGCGGTCACCATGTACGGTCCTTTATATTTTGGTTCTAATTTCCTAGAAGTTCCCGTTGCTGCTATTCCGTCGTTCAATACCATTACCAGATCTCCCACAACATAAATTTTAGCTGGTTTGTTTTTAGAATCGTGTCTCTGTTTTTGCGTAAGTTGTGATTTAACAATTGCTTCGCGTCCTTGAGATCTTATGTCTGCCAAATCATATTTTTTTTGATTCAGTACAACGCCAAGGTTCCTTTGGAATGTACTATGTACCCCATCAACAGTAGTTGATCAGTTGATCTGTCTTCTGTGTTGTCTCGTTGTATGTGTTGTTGATTCCCCATTGAACCATTTTTATCTTTTGGTCCCAACGATTGTCATCATCTACCATTGGAAGGAGCGCTTGTAATATGGTCCTGTTGTATCGTTCCACCCGTCCATTACCTCTTGACGTTTTAGTGACATTTAAAACGTGTTGGATACCATGGCTGTGGATGTATTCCTGGAATATCTTGGACGTGAACGCTGCGCCCCGATCAGTAATTATTCTTCTTGGACTTCCAAATAATTAGATGTTTCTGTCAAAAAGTTTATGGCCGGTTTTGCTTGAGTGTTGGAAAGAGCTTTCATATTAGGTTTGTTCGTGGAGCCCTGAAGTCACCCTGCGGTCTCCCTAAAGCGTTTTTTGAAAAACCTGAACTCACCCTGACATTGAAATTCTGTGTTTTTTGAGACCTGGGGTCGCCCTGAACCCGCCCTGAAGTAGAACTAGGTTTTTTGCTGTGGCGAGTTGAGGTAAAGAATAAATTGTCAAAGTGACACGAGTTTGAAGCATTTGTTTTGCTGTGGATTTACGTGTTGCAGGTATTGTTTATTATTTAAGTACAAATAAATCGAAAAAATAAATTTAAGTGCCTGGCTACACGGTGATTTTTCAATCGATTGAAAAATCAAGTGCGGTGACTACACAGTGTTGTGTCCAATCACGTTCCACTTTTCTATTTCGTAAATAAATGAAAAGTAATAAACATAATAAACTTTTGAAAACATTAATCTACACCTTCGAAATTACAATGAATGACAAATTGACATTTTCATTGAGAAGAAGCCAGAAAAAAATAAACAAACGTCAAAAAGAGGAACAATTTGTATTGCGCACTCGGAAAATTCAGTTCCCTTCGTGAGCATGTTCCCCCTTCACTCCTCATCCCTCTTGACTACATACTGGCTGGTTAGGCGATTGAAAAATCACCGTGTAGCCAGGCACTAATACAACAATAATAGAAGTAGAAATGAAAACATTTGATGCTGTCGACTGTGCAACGGGTGAATCCGTACAAATTTCAATTTAAACTAATACAGCACAGAGTATAAATTTTTGGTTTGAATGTAAAAGAACCAATTGACAACCCTTAAGTGTTTTTTGAGAATTGAAAAACCCAAGTTTTTTTGACAACTCTTGGGGTTGTCAAGAAAACCTGGGTCAACCCTGGGTAAAGTTCAACGAAAAAACATATTGAGAAACTTAGTAAAATCATCTACCATTACGATCAGATACTGATTTCCCTTAGTTGATTTCACAAATGGTCCAAGATGATTTAAGTGTATAGTGTCAAATGGAATGTTTTTCTTTTCTATGGGGTGCAGCTCTCCTCTTGGCTGAATTTCGATTTTGTTGTAGGCCTAATGGACGCAATTTTTTATATACCTTTTAACAGTCTGCGTCATTCTCGGAAACCAATATCTATTCTTCAAGTGTATGAGTGTTTTGTTCTCCGAAAAGTGTCCAACCAGATCATGACTACCTCTCATCACTTGCTGTTGGATGCCTTTGGGAATGTACAGTCGTATTCGATATAATCGTCCTTGTTCAAACTGGTAATCTCGATGAAATTCCTCTTCGGTTTGTTTTTCTGGAGAATTTTCGTGATTTCCCTAGCATGTGAATCTTGTAGCTGCATAGTATAGATCCAATCATCTCCTTCGATATTAATTTGGAGAACATCCATGCTGACAACCTCAGGCTCTAAAGCTGGTTCATGTGGAGTCCTTGAAAGGGCATCAGCATGTGCCATTGCCGTGCAGGGCCTGTGTTTAACCTCGTACTCATACTCCTGCATCTTGAGCCACCACCGAGCAATTCGAGGAACTAATTCCTTTTTGTCCATGGCCGTCTTAAGTGCCCCACAATCTGTGATCACTACAAAATGTTTTCCCAGGAGATATTGCCGGAATCTATTCGTTGATTCGTAGTCATAATACTTCTAAGTTCCTCGAACGCCTTCTGTTGGGAATCTCCCCAGTGAAATATACAATCCTTTTGGTAAGCTTGGTTAATGGTAACGCAATTGTCGAAAAGTTTTTGATGAACTTCCGGAAGTAACTTGTTAGACCGATGAATTGTCTAACCTCATGTTCATTGGATGGAGTTCGAAATTGCTCCACAGAACTTGTTTTCAATTTCCCAGGTTGAATTGAGTTTTCCGTCACAATATGTCCAAGAAACTCAATTTTAGTTTTGAAAAAATGACATTTTTTTAAGTTGAGTGTTAGATTCTCGTCTTAATGCAATTTCAGAAATTTTCTCAACTTGGTTAGTCCTTCATCAACAGAGTTAACGGGGATTACAATGTCATCAACAAAATTAACAACCTTGTCAGGTTTCATTTTTTGCACTATCACCGTCATCATTTTCTGGAAGGTTTCTGGGGCAATGCTTAAACCAAATGGCATCTTGACAAATTCATAGAGCCCTCCTGGTGTGATGAATGCCGTGTACTGTGTGTGTTCCGCTTTTATAGGTATTTGATAATAGCCAGAAGCCATATCCAAAACTATCAAATATTTGCATCCAGCCAGGTTATTAAGTTGCTCTTCCATCAACGGCATTGGAAATTTAACCTTTTTTATGATTTTGTTGAGCCGTCTATAGTCCACACACATTTCGTGCTCTCCATTCTTTTCTTTTACCAGGATGACCGGAGAAGCAAAATTTGATTGGGACTCCTTGATTATACCAAACTGTAGAAGCTCTTCAATGATCGAATTAAGAAGGTCTCGCTGAGCATAAGGTACTTTGTAAGGCTGACTGACAACTGGTTCCTTCTTCTCCAACTCTATTTCCATCGTAATAATTCTAGTGTGTCCCAGCTCTCTTTTATTCATCGATATGCATTGACGGAATTCCATCAAATACTTTGTTGTGTGTATTGGTGCCCACTTAATCACCTATTCGGATATCTATTATTTGAATTCTTGAAAGATCAAATTTATTTTCACAGATTCGCTGAATTGTGAGCTTTTCGCCGGTTTTTGTAAGTATGCTCATTGGATTGTCGAGTATGTCCTTGCCTATTAAGATGTCTTCCGTTAAGAATGCATCTTCCACGACGCTAGCCAAAACAGTGAAGGTGGCACCATCAATACCAATATCGATGCAGACACTCCCAAAAGCTTTACATTTCCCTCCGCCAAAACCATGCAAAATGTCTTGAGATTTCTGCACGCTGGTGTTCAACTCATTTGCGCAGAGTAACATTTTCCTTGAACTGTCACACGCTTCTTGTAGCAATCAGTGTTCAGTTTGTTTTCTACAATGTTCACATTAAAATTGTTTTGCTTTTTCACATTGCAGTTAGATTCGTCGTTGTCGGTTTGAGGTCTTTTTCGTGATTGAGTGCATTGTCTTGAGAAATGTCCTGGCTGATTGCAATTATAACAAATTATACTGTTTTGTTGCACCACTGAGTTTCTTTGTTGCCACTTTTGGTTGACATTAGAAAAGGATCGGGTTCGGTAGTCCGTCATTGTTCTTTGTGGTATGTTGGCAGCGGTTGCTCTTGCATTTGATCTGATGTTTTGAAACCAATGTATTTTTTCGATTAGCTCAGCAATCAGTACACAAAGGTAAAGGTAATATATTCCGAGTTTCTATTTTTTTCCAGTTCGCTCATGTTTTGACACTCTGGAGAGCATGTCAGTTGTTGACAGCTACTTGAATTCATATTTGTTTGTTTTACATTGTTTTTTGTTTCTTTTTCAGATCTCAGCCACAACAAAGCTCCAGCCTGGCCAACCAACAAAACAATACTCCTTGCACCGTGCCAAAACTTCAACCAAGGTATTTATAACATTTTTATCTTTTTAAATACATAAACCGTTCTATAGAACTTATACAAAAATACTTACCATTCAACCTTACTGTTTTTTTTCAGATCTCAGCTTCTTAAAGCAACCAGAAGTACCAGTTGAAGCCGGCAAACAATCCATTCAAGAGCATTTGGGTGAGAAAACCTTACAACGATTCATCAACTATGTCCTGAAATATCTTTCTGAATTGGATGATGAACATCTGTCCGATAGGCCGTCAAAGTACAAGGGAAGAACGTAATACGTTATATGATTGCCGAATACGATAATCAGCATGGAATACGAAAAGCAGTGATAAACGCACTAACTCGTGAATTCAGCGATATCGATTTTACTTATAGCATTGGTGGACAGATAAGTTTTAATGTGTTCCCACGAGGCTGGGATAAGAATTATTGTCTTCGACACATCGAAAAGTTTCACAACTTCGACGAGATTCACTTTTTCGGTGACAAAACCGAGCCAGGAGGCAACGACTATGAGATTTTTGTGGATCTAAGCACAATTGAACATAAAGTTGAAACTCCCGATGATTCCAGAAGAATTCTCACAGAATTGCTTGACCTGTAAAACCAACTCTAACTAAACCAAAAAATTTAACTGCATTCCCCTTGATAGCATTAAAAAAGAAAACATTTTGTTAAAATATAGTTTTAATTTTTATTAAGTTTATTATAAAAATAAAACTATACTTCTTTTTTATTTATTAGTCTGTATCCATATCGGATTCAGATTCTTTGCTGTCACTCGTCTCTGCATCTTCACCCGATGAAGAACTTCCATCAATCCATGGGGATTGGAGTTATTGGGAATTATTGTTTTCTTTGTATATGAAAACTATAGTACTATCATGGCGAGTTTTTTTTAGGGTTGCAGAGGTCCTGGTGGTGGCGCTGCAAAATGTGAGGTGTAAAATTCGATTTGGGGAGTCTTTAAGCGTCGAAAATTGGTGGTAGGGGCAAGAGTAGACTATTTTTTGGATTATTGCATCCAAAAAATATCAATAAATATCATTTAAAACCTCCATAAGCTCTCCGCAAAAAAAAAAGAGTAAGGGTTGCATAGGTAAATTAGATGTCGCCCCATTCGACTTCCACCATGATAGTACTATAGTTTTCATATACAAAGTTGTTTTCCATTCGCTTGGTTTGTGCAAGTCGAGTGAATAGAAATCATTATATGTGTATTGCTTGTTATCTTCTTCCTCCAAACATAAAGACAAAGAGTGTTCCTTTACAAACACATAGTCCCGGGTTCATTCTAGGCGAGGGACCAGATTTGGATGGAGTTTTAAATAAACTTGGCATTTTAGGGGCAGAAGAACCACCAACTGTGATTGTAAAAACACCCTCTGAGGTAGTCTGTGCAATAGGAGCTTCCGTTCCATCTTTCATGTCGTCATCATCTTTCTTAGATTTTGGCGTTTTACCGAGTTCAAGTCTCCAGGCAGGTGAAACGATATTGAGACAATAAAGATCACTACCAAACTGACCACGCAGATCTTCTTCATCCTCTTCTGTGTCCATGACTCTACCAAAACAATACGCTTTACTGGTTGCAGCTACAGCACAGCCGACACTAAGCGCATCACCTACAAGCCTTTATAGTGCTAGAATTGCAATTGTGAAGGACTCGCGTGTTCTCCACCTAACAACTGAAAGAATAGGTTGTGTACTTTTTAAAACTTAACCTTTATTAAAGATTCTTACCCATAGCTGGCCGCCATCACTGGCAACGGATACCATTTGATGGCCACTTCTTGGTGTTGGTCCGTTTGGGGCTTGAACTTGTTTCCATTCGTTCTTGGCAATGTTATAGAAGAACAAGTCATTATAAATGCAAATTTTTTTGTCCTTTAAAGAATTTTCCACCAAAAATAATTAATTCTTCCTTTTCCGGATGAGCGACAATAGTGAAATATGAAAGAATTTTCATGTTTTAAGCGCTCTATACACGATACAATTATTGTACCGATTATCGTACAACAGTTGAATCGCATGCGATTATTGTACCGTGTGTGTAAACCAAAGTATCCGCTGTACTGAAATCGTACCGTCGAATGCTCTCGAGTGAAAACGAGAGATTGCATACGACGGCTGTGATGGAAATCGTACCGTGTGTTGTATGTGACGGACAATCCAAAAATAATCATGTCGATTACAGAATCCGCAAAACTCGATCCGCAGTTAGAGTTCTGTTTCCCACCTATTCATTTATCATGAGAAGAAAAGAGAACACTACCCTGTGAATCATTGCGGATCGAGTTTTGCGGATTCTGTAATCGACATGAATAACTTTATGAAAGAATGGGAGATGAAAATGAGGAATTTTTTTAACAGTTGATGAAATCGTGAGTTAGTCGTATGGTGTGCGTGCTCACTTTCGATATCGCAACCGATATCGGTACAACATAAGTCGGTACGACAGATTGTACCGCGTAAAGAGCGCTTTACATCCGGTTTTCCTAAGTGCTGAGGCGTTATGGTTATTCAACGTTACCACTGCGGCTCTTCACATACTGATCGTAGGGAGCAAGGAACTGGGATGTTTCGTTTGCGAAAGTTCTGGGTATAGGATAATTATATATAGGTACAGAAGGGCGGTTTGGATCGGGTCATTCAGCAAGCACACCGACAAGAAAAAAGACAAATGGAAAATAAAACGAATTAAAATTTCAAAATTAAAATTGAACGAAAAAGGACAGCATTTTAAAGGGAACAATGAGGTTTGAGAATTTAATTTTTTTCTCATTTGTCATTTGATGTCACTTTGACTTGCTCTCCCAAACGTCATTTTTTTTTAATTTTGACGGTCAAATTTGAAAATATATTACCTTTATTATGTGTACTGTGCTCAGCAATGTCTTTGATGTCACTAGCTGCTAGCTGCCAAACTTGAACTCATCTGAGTATCATTCAATCCAGTTAATATATACTGTATTGTATAATTGTTTTATCTGCAAGTTCAATTCTCTTGCCGATCATCTGCATTTCAAAGCAATAGCTTTCAAAGGTCTCATTAGTTTTTTTTACTTTCTTCACCAATTGTTGGTGAATATCAATTTCGCTTATTTGGTGAGGAAAATTAACTCTCAGCCCATCTGCCACTTGCATCCACAAGCTGCATACTTCCTGCATTGTATCCCACCAATACCGTGCTGGTCCTTGCATTTTGGATGATATGGCCATAAGTAATGCCCTTTCATCCCATCCATACAACTTTGTCAGGCTCTCCACCCTTTTAATCCATAATTCTGTTGACAGAGAGGTAACGTCACCAGGTAAATACGAAGGGATGGAATCTGCAATTTCCTTAATTGTGCATACAACTTTTGGCCGGTTGTTGGCATTGTGAGTCGGGCTTCGAAATCTTTGAGTTTAGCAGCTAGTGCTTGCTCTTGCATGAGTGCTTGACGTTCTCTTTCCAATAATTTCTTTTCACGTTCTATAATCTCCCATTCTTTTGTTCGAAGGTTTTCATCTGTGCATGCTTAGATATTTGAGCTGTTTGTTGAATTGTGTTGACCAGCGGCGTTCTGATGAAGGTTTTCAACCTGCGACTCTTCTGATGTTTCACTACGTTGTTCAGGCTCACAATGTCTCCTGTCATAATTTCTTATTCTATTTATCAGGACACGTTTTGAGCCATTCACTGGAAGGTTTCTGATTTTCAGCTCAGCCTGAAGCTGTTTTAAATTCATGCTCTCCATTAAATCTATAAAATTAAAAAATCTTATGAGCAAGCAACACATATGTATGTAATGTCATATTTATCAAAAATATCTATCTATCATATGATATATTTGATAAACGCAGTGACTGATTAAAATCAGAGACCCACACACTGCATTTAAACCATCGTGTCATTTCTTCATAAATACATTAATTCTATACCTATATTTATGCCATTTGTAATAATTCATTGAAACCTTTTTTTATCATAATCAATCAGATTCTATATCATATTCAGATCCTATAACTTTTTTTATTACAATCAAAACATTTCTCATCGTACTTTTTCGGAATCCGAAAACGCAATGCAAAGTGAAAATGTCATACTATACTGTCTCTGTTAATTCTTCGTTTTACTTTATTTTTCGTACTTTTTCGTAAACCGAAAACCAAAACGCAATGCAAAGTGAAAATGTCATACTATACTGTCTCTGTCCATTCTTCGTTTTACTTCATTTTCATTTTCTCTTTTTTTTACTTCTTTTCTCTTGTAATTATTTTCACAACAGTGTTCGAAAAACCAACTTATATCTTCGTATATGAAAACTCTTTGTATATATAAACTATAGTACTATCATGGTGGAAGTCGAATGGGGCGACATCTAATTTACCTATGCAACCCTTACTCTTTTTTTTTGCGGAGAGCTTATGGAGGTTTTAAATGATATTTATTGATATTTTTTGGATGCAATAATCCAAAAAATATTCTCCTCTTGCCCCTACCACCAATTTTTGACGCTTAAAGACTCCCCAAATCGAATTTTACACCTCACATTTTGCAGCGCCACCACCAGGACCTCTGCAACCCTAAAAAAAACCATGATAGTACTATAGTTTTCATATACAAAGCTTATACTTTTTCAAGTCAGACACACTATTTGTCCCCTTTTTATTTTCTATTTCTTTCTTTCAAAAGTCGAGCAAACAAAAAAAAAAAAAACACGCGGCCTTGACTAACTGTTTTTTTTTGTCGATGAATTTTCAAATAACGGAACAAATCATAAAATTTGATTTCCTGCTATTAAAATCAATATGATTCGCTATTTCATTAACATCATCTTACCATTATATTTTAACTAGAACACTTCACTAAATTATACAATTCCAGCGAATCTACATACCTACATGCACAATTATTGAAAACATAAACGATGTTTTTTTTATTTCTTATACTTAACTGAATGTTCTTATCCCTTTTCTGAACTTTTACGGTTGCTATATAAGAATTGCTTGAAATAAAAGAATATTTAATTTATAAAATAATAGCTTCTTTATTATACGTCCTCATTCAATGCTCTACTAATAACGACTTTACTTTTTGATCTAGGTTCAGTGCTGTCGTACTGATAATATACAATATTTTGTGCAGCGCTGTCATCTTCACGTTTGACATACTATATTTTATAGAAGTACTGGAATATGATTTCCATCTTCTTCGAAGTACTTATCCACATACAAAGGAAAAGGAACATAGCTGTTTCTGTAAGCCTTAAAAGAAAAAAAAATTAAAATGGTAAAATTTATTCTATCAAATAAATAATTGAACGACTTTTTTTTGGATTTATTGTTGGCTGGATTATAATATCGAACAAAGCACACTTTAAGTAATAAAATAAAACTTACCTCTTACAGGAACC
>OY288110.1:63474121-63578741 GCA_958431115.1 Syrphus vitripennis | reverse complement strand
TGCCTGGTATACCGATATGGGAACCCACATTAATTTTAATTTTTTCGGGTGTTTTATGAGCAAATCTCTTATATCACCGATAGACTGTCGGAGCAAATTACTGTTTTCGAAGTGAATTGCAGGACAGTTTTAGCAGCTTCAAAAATGGCTAGTGCTTCAGAAGTGAAGATTGATGAGAATTCCCATAAAATTCCAGCTCTTAACAAAGTTCCGTCTTCTTGAGCTACTGCAAATGAAGTATTTAGAGTTGTTTTAGACCCATCCTTGAAGACAGGAAACCAGCCTTTTTGTTTTAGATTTCCAATGATTTCGGCAAAGGTGGAATGATACATTCTTTTGTTTGTATTGTCTTTATTGTATATTGATAGAGTTAGTTCGAACGAGTTTGTATTAATATTCCATGGTGGGAGAGTTGGAGTGGTATTTCCTTTGACACGTTAAGATGGTAAGCCCAATTGTTTTGCAGTTGACAAAGCTTTAGCAACAGAAGATGGAAGGCGTAAAGTGTAAAGTGTTGCATATTGTTGTGCCAGTGATTAATAAAAGTGATTTCAATTGAAGTAAAGTGTGTTTTATTTTAAATGTAATAAGGAAGAAGTTAAGAAACAAAGTAAATAAGTTTTTATTGCGAACCCTTGGCAAAATATTACATTGGTTTCAGAAGTGGGATACAAACTTATGTTGTCTGTGCATTCTTTTTTTTTTTTTTTTTTTTTTTGGAAAATGGGTAAGAAAGTGATTGAATTGAATTGTGTTGAACTTAAGGCAGAGCTGAATAAACGAGGTCTTCCTACTGCTGGAAGAAAAGCTAACCTCATAATTCGTCTGCAAGAAGATTTAACCCAACGCGGAGAAGACCCAGACACATTCCTATTCGAAATAGAAATGCCTGAAGAACAAGAAGGTACTGGTGTCGACTTGTCGGCAATGATGGCACTTCTCATTGGCAAACTCGAAGAACAACGCACAGAACAAAAGAATCAATTGGAACAAATGGAAAACCAACAAAAGAATCTTCTCGAAGAACAACGGACAGAACAAAAGAATCTTTTCGAACAAATGGAAAAACAACAAAAGTATGAACAAAAAAACCTTCTCGAACAAATGGAAAAACAACAAAAGTGTGAACAAAAGAACCTTCTCGAACAAATGGAAAAACAACAAAAGTGTTAACAAGAGAACCTTCTTGAACGAATGGAAAAACAACAAAAGAACCTTTTAGAAGAACAAAAGACACTCATCGAAGGTACGCTTGATGCCTTTGAGAACAAGTTCGTTACTATTGATGGAGGTTTTGATTGCGTCGAAAAGCAAGTTTCAAAAGTAGACACAAAGATCGAGAGTGTTCCAGAAAAATTCGAAGGCAAAATACAAAGTATTGCCGACGAATTAGACAAAGTTCGAAAAATTAAGATTAGGGAAAGTTCTGGTGATTACCCAAGGAAGAAGGAAATACACCCACCGACTTTTGACGGGCAAACTTCTTGGTCGATCTACAAAAAACAATTTGAGGCAGCCGCAGCAACGAACGGCTGAGACGAAGAAGACAAATTTATAGCTTTAACCGTTGCCCTCAGAGGATCTGCTGCTGAACTTCTGCAAACCATTCCAGCAGATAAAAACGGTAACTTCAGTGCTCATGTTCAAGCCATAGACAAACGCTTTGAAGATGGCCTTATGCAAGAAGTCTTCCGCGTCCAACTGAATACTAGAGCCCAGAAAAGAGGAGAAACTCTGCAACAACTTCAAGCAGATATTGAACGGTTGGCGCATCTCGCATATCCAGCTGCAGGGGATGAAATCGTCAGCCAACTTGCAACAGAAGCCTTCATCCGTTCTATATCTGACATCAACTTACAGCGAGCAATTCGAACTCCTGGAAAACGTACGCTTCCTGAAGCTTTAGCGTTTGCTCTGACTATGGAAGCATCAGAACAAGCTTCCCAAGGAGTTCATCGAGTCAGAGAAATGGAAGTTGTCAGAAAATCGCATTCCAAAGAAGCCAGCGTGAAGGACTTGCTCGATGCTGGAATTGTAACAAAACCGGACATCTGCAGCGGCAGTGCAGATTACCACCTAGAAGAGCTGTATGCCAACATTGTGAAAGCAGAACCAACGCTCGAGAACAACCAAGAAGTAGTATATCGGTAAGCAAGTTCTTAAGTACCGTTCTTCAGGACCGTCATCGAAAAAGACATTTGCTTGCCTGCTTCCTCGGAAGTATTCGTGTGGACGAAACTAAAGTGCGACTTTGGAAGCCATCGATACCCCATGGTGGAACCAGATGCAAAACAACGTTCCCAAAACATCATGATAGGGAAGACTCTGGTGACACCAAAGAACAACATGGTGCCTGTACGGATACTGAACATCAAACCGTACGAAATTAAGCTCAAGAAGGGAGAAATAGTTAGGCACTGTGAACCTGTATCCGCGATTACTAAGATCACCGAAGCGGAAACAAAGAAGCCCCTGAGCTTTGACAGATTAAAAAGCCAAATTCTGAAGGCATCAAGTCTGAATCAACATCAGCTTAATGTTACTGGAGATCTTCTTCATGAGTATGCTGATATATTCTCTTCACCCAACGGACAATATGGTCGAACACAACTAGTACGGCATCGAATTGATACAGGAGATGCAAGACCAATTCGTTAACCAGCAAGACGTCTCCCTCTAGCAAAACAAACTGACGTTGAAGAAATGATATCGGAAATGAAGAAAGATGGGGTAATCGAAAATTCCAAAAGCCCTTGGGCATCACCAGTCGTTCTTGTCAAAAGGAAGGATGGAAGCACTCGATTTTGTGTAGACTACCGAAGACTGAACGATAGCTACCCTCTACCCAGAATCAGCGACACCTTAGACGCGATGGAAGGAGCCCAATGGTTTTCAACTTTGGATTTGAAGAGCGGTTATTGGCAAGTCGAAATTCACCAAGAAGATCGGGAAAAGATGGTGTTCTCCACAGGAAACGGTCTGTGGCAGTTTAATGTGATGCCATTCGGACTATGCAACGCTCCAGCAACTTTTGAGCCTTTAATGGAGTGCGTTCTACGTGAACTAACTTGGAAATCTTGCCTGGTCTACCTGGACGATGTCATCGTGTACGGAAAAACATTTGACGAACATCGTGAAAACCTTAAAGCCGTATTCCAGAGGCTTTGAGAAGCACACCTGAAGTTAAATCCTAAGAAATGTGCGCTTTTTAAGATATTTGGGACATATCATCTCATCCCAAGGAGTAAAAACTGATCCTGAGAAAGTTGACACTGTAAAGAATTGGCCAACGCCTCAGGACAAACACCAACTCCGGAGCTTTCTTGGTCTGGCCACATATTATCGGCGTTTCGTGAAGGATTTTGCTAGGATCGCCAAAAGCTTGCATCACCTTACTGAAAAGGGGAAGCCGTTCAAATGGTCAGGTGAGTGCGAGAAAAGCTTTCAAGAACTGAAACTGCGTTTATATAATGCACCTGTACTGGCCTATCCAACTCCAGGAAAACCTTTCATCATCGACGCTGATGTAAGTAACGTTGGAATTGGAGCTGTACTATCGCAAGTACATGACGGAGAGGAAAAAGTTGTCGCCTACTACAGCAAGGTACTCTCGAAGCCAGAAAGGAATTATTGCGTTACAAGGAGGGAACTTCTCGCCCTGATATTGGCAATAAAGCACTACCATAAGTACATCTATGGACAGAAATTCCTTCTTCGAACAGATCATGGTGCGCTCAATTGGCTTTTAAACTTCAAAAATCCAGAGGGTCAAGTAGCAAGATGGATCGAGAGGTTGCAGACGTATGACTATGAGATTCAACATCGAAGAGGAAAGCTGCATTCAAACGCAGACGCGCTATCTCGGTGACCGTGTAAACCAGACTGTAAGCATTACACACGCCAAGAAGAGAAGGAAATGGTCATCGTTCAACGAACAAGAGCTGATCCCATTTACGGTTGGAACAACGAAGAACTCAGAACGGCCCAACAAGAAGATCCGGATATCAAACCCATTCTTGCCTGGAAAGAACACCAAGAGGAACCAGAATGGTGTGATATCTCCTACCGAAGTCCGGCTTTCAAAGCATATTGGGCACTGTCATGAATGTTAAAGGTACCTTCTGCTATTAACGCTCTGTACCCTACACAGTATAAGAGTAAACATTTATGTAGTATAGTTTGTAAGTTTAGATTATAAGTGTGATATTAAATAAAGTTAGTCTTAAGCTGATCATAGTCCGGTGCGTTTCTTTTCACTATCCTCCTAATAGACACGAAACTGGCGACGAGGCAAACAAAGAAAATAATTTTTTTTCAAAGTTGTGTGCTTTATACTTAAATGAGTGATAACGAAACTGAAGAAAAAAAAGTTTCTTTAAAAGACGAAAAAGTAGACACAAAATCCAACAATACAATGTCTAGCTTTATTGGACGCATAGAATATTTTAATGCGGGTGATAATTTCAATGAGTACATCGAGCGTATGACTCATTTGTTAAAATTGAATAAAATTGTTAAAGATGAGGACAAAGTGTCTTTCATAATTGGAATGGGAGGTAGTGAACTTTATGCTATTGCTAAGACTCTAGTTGCACCACGAAAACCAGACGAGTACAAATATGATGATCTGGTAGAAAAACTTAAAGCGCACTATGAGCCAAAGAAGAACACAGTAGCGGAGCGGTTTAAATTCTTAAATCGCAACCAAGACTCAGCAGAAAGCATTTCTGATTTTATTGTGTCTATTAAGCAATTAGCCACAAATTGCAAGTATGGTGAATTCCTCGAAGAAGCTCTCAAAGACAGGCTTTTGATGGGCATCAAAAATAAAAAGATCCAAACAAAATTGATTGATATGGGAGACTTGACCTTTGAAAAGGCATGTGAGACAGCCCTTAATATGGAATTGATCGAGGTGGAGATGGTGCATATGAGTGGAGCTTCGGCAGTGGGAACAGTGCATGCGGTGAAACAAAAAAGTTTAAAGGGAAATTCGATGGACTACAAAAATCCAGATGAGAGAATATATCGACATCCAACCAGTGCAGCGAGGGGTAATTTCGATAACGTGCAGTGCTACTTCTGTAAAAAATGGGGACATGTTCAAGGTAACTGTTATAAGAAGAACAAAAGAAGTAAATCTCGAGGTAGATCGCGAAACCGGTACAGTGGTGCGAGTGGCAACAACATTCGTGCCATAAAAAACGACGAAGAAACAGAAAGAGACCAAGCTATTCATTTAGGATATATACATAATTTACAAAGTGTTAATACTCCTCTAATTGTATATGTAATTTGTAATGGCAAACGTTTGGGAATGGAACTTGATTCGGGCGCATGTACATCTGTCATGCATATAAAAACATTTGATGAATTATTCCCAAATCAAATTCTTGAATCGTGTAATAGGACTCTTAATGTAATTTCAGGGAGTAAAGTGGTTATAGTTGGTGCATGTAAGGTTTCGATTCATTTGACAGATAGTGAACAAGTTTTTCAATTGGAATTGATTATAGTTGATGGACCTAAAATTTTTATCCCACTGTTAGGGAGGTCATGGCTCGATAGACTTCTTCCGAATTGGAGGAGTGCGTTATTTGACGTTAGTGCATGTGATAGTTTGAAGGAAAATAACTCGAAAGTAAGTGATTTAGTTCAAAAATATAAAAGTGTATTCCAAGGAGATAAGCGCGATTCGATTTTAGAATATAAAGCAAACATCATTTTGAAAGAAAATAGTACCCCGGTATTTTTTAGACCATATACTGTTCCCTTCGGCATACGGGATAAGGTTGAACGTGAGATAGATAGGCTTTTAGAAGAAAATATTATATATTCAGTACGGTATAGTGATTGGGCCTCACCTGTGGTGGTGGTTACGAAACCCAATGGGGATATTCGTTTATGTGTTGACTGTAAAGTCACAATTAACCCATTTGTGCGAACCGATCATTATCCTTTGCCAAGGTGCGATGACATTTTTGCAAGTTTGAGCAACTCAACCTGTTTTTGTGTCCTAGATCTGGAAGGTGCTTATCAACAAGTGGAAGTTGAAGAGAAGTGCCAAGAATTGTTGACCATAAATACCCATAAGGGACTTTTCAGATTTCGACGTCTAATTTTCGGTGTCAAATGCGCACCTGCCATTTTCCAATCCATAATGGACGAGATTTTAAAGAACGTTCCCAAAGTGCAGTGTTATCTCGATGATATAATTATAGGCGGCTCGAACTATGATGAGTGTAGATCAAATTTAATTAAAGTTCTTGACAGATTAGAAAAATACAAAGTTAGAGTCAAAATGGATAAATGCCAGTTTTTTCAAAGTGAAATAGAGTACTTAGGGCATGTGATTAATAAAGATGGAATTAAACCCAGTTTTAAAAAGTTGGAAGCGATTAAAAATGCCCCTAAGCCAGAAAACGTGAGCCAATTAAAATCGTATCTTGGGTTGTTAAATTATTATTCGAGATTTATTCCGAACCTTTCTTCAGAACTCAAAGATCTTTATAATCTAACAAAAAAAGATGTTGGTTTTCACTGGTCAAAAGAATGTGAAACAGCATTCATAAAAAGTAAAGAAGCGATTTTAAAAAGTAAAATGTTAGCTCATTATGACCCAAATAAACAGATAATTTTACATTGTGACGCGAGTCCTTATGGAGTAGGCGGAATCTTATCTCATATAGTTGACGGGGTAGAAAGACCAGTTCTTTTTGCTTCTAGTACGCTGAGTTCTTCTGAAAAAAAATACTCCCAGCTCCATAGGGAAGCGTTAGCTATTATTTTCACGGTAAAGAAATTCCATAAATATATATATGGAAAATCTTTCACAATTTACTCTGACCATCAGCCGTTACGAGAAATTTTTAATCCCAAGAAGTCCACACCGCCAGTGACAGCGGCTAGGATTCATCGGTGGGCCTTGATATTAAGTATGTATCAGTATAAAATTGAGTATAAGAAAGGTACTCAAATGAACAATGCAGACGGGCTTTCACGTCTTCCCCTTGCCTACCCTACAGAAGTAGAGGAGTATAGTTCACTTTTAAGTGCAATAAAGTGCGATAGTTTTTTAAACGTTAAATTTGAAGATGTAGCTGTCGAGTCAAATAGAGATTGGAAAATTAAAAATGTTTTAAATATGGTACAAACAGGATGGCCAAGCAGTGTGCCAGAAACTTTAATGAAATTTTTTCATAAAAGATTGCAATTATCCGAAGAAGAAGGGTGTCTTTTTTATGGCGAGCGATTGGTAATACCAGACATTTTACAACAATCGATTTTAGTTCATCTTCATGAATCACATGTGGGTGTCGTCCGCATGAAAATGTTAGCCAGACAATATTTTTGGTGGCCAGGGATCGATCATGATATTGACGTTTTTGTATCAAAGTGTAAACCTTGTGCTTTTTCAGGTAGCAAGCCAGCATCACAATATCATGAACGATGGCCTGAGTCAAAATGTTTTTTTGAACGTATACATATCGATTTTTTTTATATGAAAGGTTTCAACTACTTACTTATTGTGGATAGCTACACAAAATGGATTGATGTCAAGGCTATGAAACAAACAAAAGTTGAAAACGTTATATCCGTTTTAAGATCACTTTTTACTTATTTTGGTTTGCCCTCCACACTAGTATCTGATAACGGACCACCTTTCAGTTAGGATGTTTTTGTCAAATTTTGTGTAGATAACAACATAAAATGTTTGAAGAGTCCACCGTACCATCCACAGTCCAATGGGGCTGCGGAGAGAGCCGTTCAAACTTCAAAAAATGCTCTAAAAAAATGTTAAATGATCCCAACTATGAATCACTTCCAATGGATATTTTAATTAATAATTTTCTTTTGAAGTATCGGTCAACTCCATCAACAATAACCAATTTATGCCCAAATGAAATTATATTTAAAAGGAAACCGAAAACTCTTTTAGATGAAATTAATCCTAAAATTCGTGATGGAAATAAAATAAATATGAAAATAAAAGAAATTGAAACAAAAGCCAAAAAGAAAAAAGTTTCATTTTTAAACGTAGGCCAACGTAAAAATATAATTTTTAAACCAGGTGATAAAATTTTATATAAGCTAAAAAATAACTTTTCTTTTAATTGGATACCTGGAATTATCGTAAGAAAAGTAGGAAATGTTATCTATACTGTAAATACTGATGGTGTACATAGATCCGCTCATATTTCACAATTGAAAAAGACAAAATTCAAAGAAGTGTCTTTTGCACCTACAAATGTGGGGCATAGATATAAGAAGCCTGTTTCATTATCCAACTCGCCACGTAGATCTAAGAGAGCACCTGTTCCAATTAAAAGATGGGTGCCAAACGAAACATAAAAAAAAAAAAAAAAAAAAAAAAAAAAAAAAAATATCAGAACTTTGAATAGAAGATAGAATAGAATAGAAAAATTTTGTTTTTGAATTATTGAATTATTATTATTATGAATTATTATGAATTGTTAAATGAATTTTTAGTTTAAAATGCTGTTCTGTTTCTGCATTGAAATCATACACACTGTTTATAACTAACTCAATGAACAAAACTAAAACTTGTTTTTTTTTTAATTTATACCTTGATACAAATTGTATATTAGTTTCAATTTAACATGAATGGTATTTTATATATTAAGTTTATAATAAGTTTGGGGGAGTGTCATGAATGTTAAAGGTACCTTCTGCTATTAACGCTCTGTACCCTACACAGTATAAGAGTAAACATTTATGTAGTATAGTTTGTAAGTTTAGATTATAAGTGTGATATTAAATAAAGTTAGTCTTAAGCTGATCATAGTCCGGTGCGTTTCTTTTCACTATCCTCCTAATAGACACGAAAGGCACAATGGGACTCGCTTCATGTGCAAGAAGGGGTATTAAGGCGTAAGTGGGAATCCGCAGACGGTAAATCTTATGTGATGCAGCTAGTCGTACCTCGGTCAAAGGTTAACGACGTACTTCAAGAGATGCATGATGGAACTTCTGGAGGTCATTTGGGAGTGAATAAGACGCTGGAAAAGGTACGGCATCGGTTCTACTGGCTACATGCAAGAGCTGACGTCGAAAGATGGTGCCGAAAATGTGATACTTGTGCTGCTAGCAAAGGACCAGGTAGAAAAATTCAAAGTAAAATGCAGCAGTATAATGTTGGCACACCTTTTGAGAGAATTGCAATAACGTCGTCGCAGGTCCTTTTCCTGAAACTAACAACGGAAACCGATACATCCTTGTAGTCATGGATTATTTCAGCAAGTGGCCTGAAGCATTTGCCATCCCAAACCAAGAAACCAAAACAGTTGTGGATCAAATTGTCTTCAAACTAGAGTTTTTTTTAGGGTTGCAGAGGTCTTGGTGGTGGCGCTGCAAAATGTGAGGTGTAAAATTCGATTTGGGGAGTCTTTAAGCGTCGAAAATTGGTGGTAGGGGCAAGAGTAGACTATTTTTTGGATTATTGCATCCAAAAAATATCAATAAATATCATTTAAAACATCCATAAGCTCTCCGCAAAAAAAAAAGAGTAAGGGTTGCATAGGTAAATTAGATGTCGCCCCATTCGACTTCCACCATGATAGTACTATAGTTTTCATATACAAAGAATAATTCCCCTTCGGGCTTCGACATTTACCAATGTTCGAAAAAGCTCATTTAAAGCTCATTCAAAGCACATAGCAGGTTGTTTTAAATCGCAAATATACTAGACGGCGCTGTCATCGCATTCGAGAATCGATTTAGTTCGAATGTAAAAGTCGTTATATTATGATTCAAAAGTAGTTAACTAATCTTCGTTACAGTATTTTCAATATTTCTGCGATTGTCCCTGTCTATCATGTCGGTTTTGTATCTTCGTCAAGAAGTATTTGTGTCCAGTTGTGATGATTTTGTTTAAGTAAAAAAAGCTCTACTACTTTAATAATTTTCAAGATTTCAGAAAGCACTAAAGTGGATGAAAATTCTTGAATTGAACTTAGAACTAAATTGACGAAAACAGTTCACTTCAGAGGAACCTAACTATGTATGTATTAAATAAATTGTGATTTCAAATTATGTATTTGACTAAGGAAAATATCTGTGATAGTTTTTTTTTTTCATTAAAATTATACATAAAACTAAAAACTATATTTTCATTTATCCATTTAAAGTTTTCAGGTTCCTGTAAGGGGTAAGTTTAATTTTATTACTTCAAGTGTACTTTATTCGATATTATAATCCAGCCAGCAATAAATCCAAAAAAAACTCATTCAATTATTTATTTGATCGAATAAATTTAACCAAATTAAAAAAGTTTTTTTTCTTTTAAGGCTTACAGTAATAGCTATGTATGTTCCTTTGTATGTGAATGAGTACTTCTGAGAAAATGGAAATCATATTCCAGTACTTCTAGCTACACATATTTTTACTAAACCATTCAGAAAAAAACTCAGCAAAATATTCCTTTCGGCGCCCCAGCAAATAGCCGTCCACCTTCACTCCAACCCTGTGTCAATGCATTTGTGTAACTCACACAATTATGAAAACTACTTCACTTTTTTCTTGGTATGTTCCTGTACTTCTTATTCAATGCGTAGCACCAGCGTTACCAACCACTTTTGACAAAAAAGTGCCTTACTTTGAAAAAAAAGATGCCTTTTTCAATAAAATAATGCTTAAAATATTTTTTTGGTAAAAAACTGACAATAGATAAAAAATAAAACACAAATATTAAAAAATAGCAAAATCTTTTTTATTTCATTTTAAAAAACAATTAAATATTAAATTAAATATTAAATATACAGAAAAGGATTCTTTATAGGAACAACATTTTTGAATTTTATTTTCATATGTAGGTACAAAAGTGTTAATTAGAAAACAACCATAGTCTTAGCCCATTAGATCGTATTCGTCCTGAAAATCATACATTGATTTTTGAAATAATGACATGTGCGTTTGTTTAAATTCCAAATTATAGCATTTTTTTCTTTAAACAGCGACTTTGCATTCAGAATTCCACTTAAGGTATCTGTATTAGGCCTATTTCTGAGCTTTGTCTTGTTTAAATTAATGGATGAAAAAAATCCTTTCTACAGTTGCCGAAGAATGCGGCAAGCATAAGATATGGTTAACTAATTTTTCCAGAAAAGGAAACATTTTACAATCAGAAAAAGTGTTCCGAAAATGAACAGAATTTGAAGGTGGAAACAAATTCTTTAAGACCGAGGTTACTTTTAAAATTCTTTTTCACCTTGCGTAAAATAGAAGTCAGGATGTTGAATTAAAAAAAAAATAAAAATAACTGAAAAAAATACTGTTTTGGCGAAAAATAAGCCTTAAAGCCTTAGCTAATGAAATAATGCTTAAAAGGCATAAAAAAGCCTAGGTTGGCATCGCGTCGTAGCACATAACAGAGCGCATTACAGCGTCAAATAACTTGTACTTAGCTGAGGTTGGTACATCTTTGCTTTTTATAATATCTTTCCATGACGCGTTAATCATACTTTTTGATGCTATCAGTTTTTTTTCGAGATGTGAGGGTAACTTCATATTAGATTTTAAAAGTATTCCAAGGTATTTGTCTTTTGTCACAATTTCAATGGCCTCACGATTAAAGAACCACTTTTCATTCGATTTAAGTTTTTATTGTGTATTTCTTACTATTATTACTTTAGATTTTTCTAGATTAACCGTTAATTTCCAGACTCTACAAAAATCAACTAGCTTATTTATCATAAGTTGTAAACTTTGGGGCGATTCTGCTAAAAGCACAATGTCATCTGCGTACATGAGTACCTTAACGTTTAGACCTGCAAAACTTATTCCAGCGGGTAGATACATTGATATATCATCAATGAATATAGCAAAGAGAACTGCACTTAAAAGACAACCTTGTTTGACGCCAGATGTAGTCTCAATTCTCAAACCATTCAGACATATATATCCCATCCCAAACCGCTGAGCGAGTGTTTTTGTACATATTTTTCAGGACCAATAGAAGTTTCGTCGATAGTCCCTTTCGTGACAGTTTGTAAAACAATGCTTGTCGGTCTATCGAATCGAAAGCAGCTTTAAAGCCCATGAAAAATATGTACACACTTCTTTTTTGCCGAAGGAAATAATTTGAAATTGAGTTTAAGGTGAAAATGTTATCAACTGTGGAGTAGCCTTTACGAAAACCAGATTGGTATTCACTAAGCACTTCATTATTTGCTATCAAAATGTTGATGCGACTAAGGAGTACAGATGCAAATATCTTAGCAATAGAATTCATAAACGAGATCCCTCTATAATTATTTGCTAGGTTAACATCGCCTTTTTTAAAAATTGGATAGACCAGAGAATCTTGAAAAGCTTGTGGAACCTTTCCGGTATTGAAAATATTATTAAAAACGTGAAGAATTTTATACAAAAAATCAACAAGCGCGTTTTTGTAAAACTCATTGTTTATTCTATCTGGGCCTGGCGCTTTGTTATTCACTGCGTTATGCAATGCAGTTTGGATTTCTATTATTGAAATTTGACAGTCGAGAGTTTGGTCTAAAATTAAAGGTTCCGCAAAAGAAAAATGATTGAAGATTGGATCAGGATTGAGTAAATTTTGGAAATAATTGGCTAGAACCTTGCTTTCAAGTTTGATCCACAAATAAGCTTAGATCCTTTCAATTGTTTGATATTGTAACGAAAATTAGTTAACTACTTTTGAATCATAATATAACGACTTTTACATTCGAACTACATCGATTCTCTAATGCGATGACAGCGCCATCTAGTACCATTGCGATTTAAAACAACCTGCTATGAGCTTTGAATGAGCTTTGAATGAGCTTTGAATGAGCTTTTTCGAACATTGGTAAATGTCGAAGTCCGAAGGGGAATTATTCCATCTATCTGTCAGAATAGAAAGATCGAGATACAGGTTCTAAAGATTTCTATTGCTTTCGAGATTAGACCAGAACCAGATATTTCCCTATATAAGGTTGATGGCGCTACCGATTGGACACAGTTTATTTTTGAAAGTGAAAGAATAAAGTTCGTGTAAAGTGTTGTGCCAGTGATTAATAAAAGTGATTTCAATTGAAGTAAAGTGTGTTTTATTTAAATGTAATAAGAAGAAGTTAAGAAATAAAGTAAATAAGTTTTTATTGCGAACCCTTAGCAGAATATTACAATATTATTCCAGAAACTTTTACTGTCTTTGATATTTGAAAGTTCATGTGCTACTGATGTATAATATTCCTGGCATTTTGATTTGCAAAAATCCTTGTAAGCTTTATTTGCTGTAATATACTGTTTGGTGGTTGTTTCATTTAAATTTTTTTTATTTTCTGATTTCCTTTAAGAGTTCAAAGGAATTATTTCTTGCATTCACTGTCTGTCATGAGGGCTTGATTCATAAACTTGTTGCCTTGAATTTTCCTTTGTATGTCGTTAAAATTATATTGTCCTTTCTGTCAAATCGTACATTTAAAGTATGTGTTAACAATTGGTACACAGAAGAAAATAATATCGTTTCGGGTGTCCCCCAAGGATCAGTTTTAGGTCCATTTTTATATAACATACTATGTATGTACCTATGATTTCCCTAAATTTCAAAATTGTGAAGTTGCAATATTTGCTGATGACACATGCATTTATTCATCAGATTCAACTGGTTTTTGTATTGAAACCAACCTGCAATCTGCTCTGAATACTATTCAAATTTATTTTAGCAACTGGAAAATAAAATTAAACCCTTCAAAAACACAGGCTCTTTTTTCACGAAAAAAAGGAAGCCCTGTCTGCTGCCTTACAATATGCTCCAATTGAACGGAGTACAAATACAGTGGAAATCAAGTGCAAAGTATCTTGGGGTGTATTTGGATAAAACATTGACCTTTAACTTACACAACATTAAATAAACTTAACATTGTGATAAAAACACTTTATGCGTTTATCAACCGGAAGTCTAAGATGAGTGTAGAAAAGAAATTAATGATATTCAAGTCTATTTTCCAAAGTATTATTTTCTATGGTTCGCCAGTCTGGGGAAATTGCGCAAAAACCCATATACAAAATTACAAGTAATGCAAAAGAAGATTTTAAAAATTATGCTTGACCTTCCCTGGCACTTTTCTACAAAAGAACTTCATAGAAAAGCAAATATTGAAAAGGTTCCAGTAAGAATTGCTAAATTACAAGACCGTTATATTTTATCGTGCAATATGTCGGATAATAATTTAATCTTAAACTTAGCTGCTTAAGATGTTTGTAAGAGTATTATTTATTTATTAAAATTTATATATTTGTTGTATTTATTTAATTTAAATGTTATTTATTTGATTATTTATCTATTTATTTTTTTGTTTTAATTTTATTTTCTATTTGTTAATTTATTTTTTTGTTTATATATTTATATTATCTGTTTATTTATTTATTTAATTATTTATTAACTTATTTACTTATCTATTTGTCGATTTTTCATTATTTTTTTATTTGTTTATTTGTTTATTTATTTATTTATTTTTTGTATTTTTATGTTTAACCATTTATACATCTATTTATTTCATTGTTTGTTCATTTATTTATATTATTATTTATTTTTTAATCTATTTATTAATTTATTATTTATTATTATCTTTTTTTTCTGTGATACAAAAATGTATAAAACATCTTAAGTCGCTTTTCTGCACCCACTTCTCTCTTCCTATAGAAAAATTTCAAATGTATTATTTAATGAAGGTTTTTAATAGTAACTTTTCCTTCAAAATGTAAAAAGAATCTGTGATATAAATTGGATACTTATTATAATATTTTCAGTTGTAAGGTAGGATATAAGACACCATATCTCTGTAAATTGTGCAATCTAGGTTTAAATGTAAAAAAAATTATAAGAATTCGAGTTACAATAAACATCTATCTACCTATCTATCAAACTATTTTTGTTTGAAGTTGACATTTTTCTTCGTGGGAGCTTAGGATTTTAGAAATCTTTTTGGGGGACAAACCCGCTCACGCGACTCCGTCGCTCCGCTTAGGGTATGTAAAATCGGCAGGCAGGCGCAAATGTCAACAGTTTTTTTTTGTTTAAAAGTACCTTGGGTGGCCGAATCCGCCATATTTCAGTTCAATTAATAGTATATTAGGTCACTTGAAATCATGAGAAGCAACAAGTACTGACCTAAATGCATACAAAAATGGATGGAAATTAAATTTATATCCAGCTTTTTGAACAAAACTACCTTTGAAATAAAAATCCATATCTCTTCACAATATTTTTTAGCCCTCAAAAGAACTTTGTAAATGAAAAAAAACGTGTCTTCAAGTCACTTGAAATCATGAGAATCAACAAATAACGACCTAAAAGCATACAAAAATTGATGAAAATCAAACTGATATCCAGTTTTTTCTTGAAATAAAAATCCATATCTCTTCACAAAATATTTTTAGCTCTCAAAAGAACTTTTTTGATGAAAATAAATTATGCCAAAATGTTGGCAAAACGAGGTAAAATCTTCAAAAAAAAATTTTTTTCAGAAAATTTTACAAAAAAAAAAATTGTCAATGTGCCCCCATACGTCGACATTTTGGCCAAATTGTCCAAAATGTTTGTCCAAATACAAGTAATTTCCCTTACAGAAGGAGGTCTTACCTCCACCGAGTTCTAACAAGAACTAAAATGTCTCGAACCAACACTCTTCAAAAGTCCAAAGTACCAACACTACTTTTCAAAAAGTAGCAAAAAGCCAACAAGAAAGTAGTGAATTTCGCGGGATTTCGTTACCGCGGGATTTCGTTACTCGACCACTTTTTTTCTTCTTCTTCATTTCGAAAAATCCAAAAAAATCCCGCGGGATTTCGTTACACGGGATTTTGTTTGGTGGGATTTCGTTACGATCCCCTACAATGGTCAATGAGTCTGGTGTTTAACACTGACTCAATCGAAAATTACATTTGGGTCGATTTGTGTACGAAAAGATCAGACAAATTTGTAAGATCAATCCAATCGTGCGTCTGTTCTAATCTTTATGTTGGTTTATTAATATAGATATCACTGGTATTTTCTCTAGTTTAAAATATATCTATTTATTTTTTGCTTTAGTCATGTAAATATAATAATACAGTCTTTACAATAATATTCATCTCATTTCTTCAGTTTATCCAAAGTATAAATTATAATTAAATAATAATGTATTGTATGTACATATGTATGTATAGTTTCAACAAAGTTAAAAATTAAACATTTAACAATAATATAATAAAATTTTTGCTGTAGATATATTCTATATAGGTAGTTGTAGGTACAAATTTTGGCCACAAAAGATTTAAATTTTAAATTCTTAAAATTTTATAGGTTTGCAATTGAAATGCAGTCTTCGGCAAGTAAGTATGATGCGTCCTCAGTTTCATATTATAGTGAATTTGAAAACATTTATTTAGATTTGATATATTAAGTAAGTATAAATTATGTACAGATAAGTATCAAAATTGGTTTATAATTTTTTTTTTTTTTTGATTAAGCGCGCACTCAAGGGGATATGACTTTGACTACCCTTAAAATGGTTTAAAACAATACGAGCGTTTAGGGAAATGGGATAGCAGTTAAAAGGAGATACCGATGCACATTGGTTTTGAATGTCTGAGCATCGAAATGTGTAGGAAAAATCGAGCCGGGTAAAGCATTCCACATTCGAGTGGTCCGGCTGTAGAAAGATTCTCTGTACTCAACAGTGCGTCCGAAGTTGGGCTCAAGGGTGAACTGATAGGCATTTCTTGCGGTGCGAGTATTACGGTGGAATTTCTTAAGGGGAGGAATACAACTGGCTATTTCGCTAGAACAATGCTTATGGAAGTAGCGGTAAAAAAGTGAAAGACAAGAAACGTTACGACGATGTTCCAAGGAAGGGAACGTTTCTGTTATACATACTTCTTTCACCTATCATTTTCATCGCTCTATTTTGTATACTGCCCAAAAGATTTAGATGTGTAGTTGGAGCACCCGCCCAGATATGCGAGTTGTACTCAAGTTTTGGGCGAATGAAGGCTTTATAGATAATAGCCAGATCAGAAGGGGAGAAAAATTTCTAATGGCGACATCGAATATGCGTGATCATTCCACATAAGATGGTCTGTGATGCACATACCGAGAACTGCAAGGTGTTCAGTTTCCTCGATGCAAGTGGGACTCATGGATAGCGACATGGGAGGTGGGTTTCGCTTTAACGACAGTTAATAAAATACCTTTATATTGTAGAACAGCGGTGCATTGGAAAATGTAAGTTAATGTAGATATATAAAGGGAGACCACCGTGTTTATGCCACCTCTCATAGCATAAGCTTTATTTGAGTATTTAACATCATATTATACTTTTTTTCTAGTTCAAGGGTTGCTTTAATGATAAAAACATAATCCTTGGAGATATTTTACAAAGCATTATGCAATACATAACTCAACAATATCAGTTATTTAACTCATAGGCAAGTATGCCTTGATTTTGTATTTGTCAAGTCTTCTCGAAAATGTTTCGATTTTAAATTGTTACAACTGAATTGAAATGCAACAGAATTTTCGGCAAAAGACATTCTCATAAGATGAATATTATGGTGTCACTTGGTAATAAATAAACCTTAAAAATGATTCACTCTACAAGAAAAATTTCCTAGTTCTACAAATTTTCAGTATACCTGCACGGGCGTAAATGCATTTATTTTTATTTTATTAAATTTTCAACATATTCCCTATTTGTGTTTCTGCATGTACATATGTACATTATCTATATTAGTTTATGTCCATTGAAATATTAACTAGAGAAACCTATCGGTGGTGGCTTAATATAGACGTTACTTTTATCCCATCTAGCAAATATTTTGGGCTGGAAGAGATGATGAAAGGAAGTCATCTTAGTACATCTACAAAATGGCGAAACACTGAGAACGGGGCTCGTTTCTTTACCGTATCCGGTCGAAATCAATAGCTCTACTAATAACCTGCATATCCGCATGAATCAAAGCTTACATAATCCCAACGGTAATACTAACAGGCATTCTGATTGATAAAATTGCAGACAAGATAAATTTTTTTCTTATTACTTTTTATTATTTTTATTGTACTATATTGTACATAGAATTTCAGTTTATTAGACTTAACCATTCTTCTGTCAATTGCATTGAATTTTTTGTGAACAACAACAACAACTTTAAGGCACTACCACCAATTGTTTTTATGAATTAATTTTATATCAATTCGTTTATATTTTATTTTGGCCGGAGTTATAGCTATTTCAGCGGTCAGCCATCAGCCGAATAGGGGGAATAACATGTAGCATACGAAAACATGCACGTGCCGTAACTATTCGGGACTGGTGGAAGTGTGATCATAGCCTCTTCGCGGCGGCCGCTAGAAACAAACCTCTAAAAGGTTTGGCTAATATGATCAGGCTAGTTCCACAGGTTGGCAACGGGTTGATTCCCTGTTCCGTAAAACAAACGAATCACGAGACCTGCAACAAGCCTCGGAAACGGACTGATCCCACGACGACAACCAACGCAACGAAAAAGGAAAAATGATTTACGAATTTTCTTATGGAACGTACGATCGCTCTATAGAGCTCGAGCTGCTCAGCAGCTAGCCGATACCCTGTCAGAATATAAAGCTGACATAACAGCATTACAAGAAAGTAGATGGACAGGGAATGGTGTTTTACAGAAAAGAGAATATGACCTATATTACAGTTGTCATACAAAACACCATGTGCTCGGGGTAGGCTTCTTGGTCAGCGAAAAAATGAAGTCTACCGTCATCGGCTTTAACGCTATAAGCGAAAGGCTATGCACCCTTCGCGTGCGAGGCAAATTCAAGAACATCAGCCTCATTAACGTTCACGGACCTACGGAGGAGTCCACAGACGAAGAAAAAGAGACTTATTATGAACAAGTCGAGAGGGCCCTCCATGCCTGCCCAAGGTATGATGTTAAAATCATCCTTGGGGATTTGAACGCTAAAATAGGTCGGGAGCCGGTATTCAGGCATTACGCAGGCACCCATAGTTTGCATAAGAACACTAATGACAACGGACTTCGAGTCCTAGAATTGGCAGCTTCGAAAAACATGGTCGTTGCGAGTACCAGGTACCCGCGTAATGATATCTACAAAGCCACCTGGGTATCACCTGATGGAGTCACTCGTAACCAAATTGACCACGTGTTGATTGACCGTCGCCACTATTCGAACTTGATGACGGTACGAACGTACCGAGGTGCCAATATCGACTCGGATCACTATCTTGTTGGTATGGTTTTCCGAGGGCGGATTGCCTTGCGAAGACGTATTGCATCCGCCGATCAGGTTCGAATCAACACGGCTGCACTACGCAATGAAAATACCAGTAACACCTTTGGACATGCGTTAGGACTCGCCCTGGAACCACTCGATCCAGGGAGAGTAAGTCCTGGAGCCAGTATGCTGGGCGTAGATGAGAAGTGGACACGCCTTAAAAACACTGTCATTAGTACTGCCAACTCCATCTTAGGCAGCAGTCGTAGAAGTCGGAACGACTGGTTTGATGATGAATGCAAGCTAGCGACTGAACGTAAGAATGTTGCGTACCGAGCAATGCAACAATCTCATAGAACGCGGGCACGCGAAGATGAATATAAAGAGCTCAGAAGAATAGAAAAACGGCTTCACAGACAGAAAAAATCAGCCTGGGAGAAGAACATCATCTGTGAATTAGAAAGAAGCCGAGAGCGAGGTCCGCACCAGGCGCGGAAGTTCTACCAATCCTTCCGAAACATGACGCAGTACACACCACGCTGCACTTACTGCAAGGACGGAGAGGGAAATCTGATCACCGATCCCCAAAGCATACTGGAGCGATGGGAAGTGTACTTTAATGAATTGCTAAATGGTCAGCTCACTGCAGAAGTAGAGGCTCCACTACTTCAAGAAGATTACCCTATGTTACCGCCACCAAGCATAGAAGAGGTTGAGAAGGCTATAGCCCGGCTTAAGAAAAACAAAGCCCCGGGAGCCGATGGCATACCAGCCGAACTATTTCACCACGGCGGGCCAGCCTTACGTCAAGCAATTCATGATATTCTAGTGCACGTATGGGAGCAGGAAGAAATGCCAGAAGACTGGCGAAAAGGTATAATTTGCCCCATACATAAGAAGGGAGATGTCACAACGTGCAGCAATTGTAGAGGTATCACGTTGTTGAGTACCGCCTATAAGATACTCTCCTCTATCCTACAAGAACGGATAGCCCCATACGCTAAAACTATAATCGGCCAATATCAATGTGGTTTCATTCCAGGCAAATTAACAACTGATCAGATCTTTACCCTTAGGCAGGCGATGGAAATGTCCAGAATTTAACATCCCAACATACCATCTGTTTATAGACTTTAAGGCCGCCTATGATAGCAAAGCCATGAGAGAATTCGGCATCCCAAATAAATTGACACGACTTTGTAGGATGACCATGACCAAAGTAACAAGCCAAGTAAAAATAGCCATTTTGGTATCCAGACCAATCAACATCTTTAATGCACTCCGACAAGGGGATGGTTTGGCCTGCCTCCTCTTCAACCTGGCGTTGGAGAAAGCAATCCGTGACTCTGGCACGGCAACAAGGGGGACCATCGTCAACAGGTCCAGCCAGATACTGGCTTACGCAGACGACATTGACATCATCGGAAGGACCGAACAAGCTGTACACGATTCCTTCATGCAGATTGAGCAGGGGGCACAAAATTTGGGGCTGCACATTAGTGAAGGTAAAACAAAGTACATGGTGGCGTCGAATGCGAGAAGAACAGTTGGTCAAACAATCAAGGTAGCGGAGCACGAACTTTAAGTGGTGCTTGGTGCAATCCTTCAAATACCGTGGGTCAATAGTAGCAGCCGATAATAATTTAGAAGAAGAAATACGTGGGCGGCTGCTCAATTCCAACAGAGCCTACTACAGTCTGTCAAAGCTCTTCAAATCCAGAAATCTCATTATAACTTCAAAACTGCTGCTGTACAGGACCATGGTCCTGCCAGTACTCACGTATGGATCCGAGACTTGGGTGCTTAGCAAAAGACACTCCGACCTCTTAGCCGCGTTCGAGAGAAAAGTCTTAAGGAGAATTGTTGGCCCCATATGTGAGGAAGGGCGATTCCGGAGACGGTACAATCATGAATTGTACGCAATCTACCTTGAAGCAGACATAGTGACAAAAATTAAGCTCGGTAGACTCCGGTGGGCAGGGCACCTAGCTCGCATGAGTGAAGAGGAACCTGCTCGGAAAGTCATTTGTGGTACATTCTATGGTAGACGGCAGCGTGGTAGACCATGCTTGCGCTGGAGAGATGGCGTAGACCAGGACGCCCGAAGCCTTGGGGTGCGCAACTGGATGGCGTCGGCTCAAGACCGGGATAGGTGGAGAGACTTGTTGAAGGAGGCCAGGACCGGACCCCGGTTGTCGAGCCGATGATGATGATGATATAGCTATTTCATGCTTGCCAGACATGCATATCAGATTTGCTCAGTCTTTGTAGTCATGTGCTCTTATGCACTACACCACTTCAGACCATTGATGCTACGTGTCCAGATGTCGTACTTGTTCATCAAATGCATTTGGAGTCACAGCATTTTTAGAAACGCCTTAAAGTATGTTATCTTACGGTCGAGACGCCCTCGCACAAGACGGAGCCGAGCTCCTTCGGTTCAGTAGGGCTGTGTCCGAACATGACCGAAGAGATAGGGTGAAGCAGGAGAACCAATTTTGGTGGCTTCAAGCTGCATTTGACAATGGGTAGTTGGGTTGGGTTGTTTTTGAGCCTTGGCCATTGTATATAAAACTTATAGTACTATCATCACGATGGTTTTTGTGTTGTGGGGTGTGGTCGTCTGAGGGCGCACTTGTATATACACAGAAACAGCAACCAGAAAATTAGTTAGGGGTGTGATCGCTAGGTGGCCGACGTGTGGAACGTGTTCATGAGAGTACTATGCAAATTCATATACAATGGCCTTGGCCGGCTTACATACTTGTTTTAGGATTAAGGGTTTAGGGTTTAGTTTTAAGTAGAGTAGGTGGGGGCAAAAAAAAAAAAAAATTAATAAAAATTAAAAAAAAAAATATCAAAAAAAAAAGGATATAAAAATTGAAAAAATACAAAAAAAAGATATAGGTTAAGATCAAAAATGGTCATTTAAATTTTTTCCCGCTGTGGGTGTTCTAGTTTGTAAGTGGTTTTTTAGGTAGATTAGGTTAGTTTTAAGTAGTATAAAGTTTTATTTTAAGGACTTAATTTTAAGTAGCATGTAAGATAAAAAATAGAGTTAGTTTTTTTTAAAGATTTTTCTAACAATTACAAAATAAATGATTAATTCAAATAAAATTAAATACATAAATAGTTCATAGGCCAAAAGGCATTAGTTTTAAGTTTATCATGAATTACTTAGAGGGTCCCAATGTGGCCAGTAAGTTATATTTAAGTCTAAGTTAAGTACACTAGTTTAAGATTCATTGTCTAGTTTTAGTTAGGTTAAGAAGATTGAATAAAAATGAATGAACATGACTACAAAGACTGAGCAAATCTGATATGCGTGGGTTCGAATCCTACAAGTGTTCTTCAAATAAAATTGGATTAAAGTTCAGCGCCACTAAAAGGAGTCTGATGATTGTCTGGCAAGCATGAAATAGCTATAACTCCGGCCAAAATAAAATTATAAACGAATTAATATAAAATTAATTCGTGTTGTTCACAAAAAATTCAATTAATTTTTTTCTCTCAAAAATAAAACTCAGTGGTTAACCGTAACCTAAAAAATAAAAAAAAGGTTACTCTCAGACCTTGACCCATATTTATTTGGTATGAAAAATTCATCGAATAACAGTTATTAGAGAACCCATCAAAAGGTTGAGATTTATTTCTCATCTCTGATCTCAACTCTAATAATTGTTATTTTCAAAAATGCTTACTCAATAATTTTTATTTTTGTTGTTTTCAAAAAAATATTTCAATATTTTTTTTGTCGTTTTTTTTTGTCGCAAAAAATATTTTATACTCGTATTAGGGTAGTGCGCAATTTTTTTGTCGTTTTCAAAAAAAAAATTGTATTAGGGTGGTGCAATTTTTTTTTCGTTTTTAATATAAATTGAAAGTGTAACATTACACAAGCTCAACATCACATTTTTCACATTTGTGACCGTTTTATTCGGCCGCCATTAAGCAGTTATCGAAAAAAGTTATTTATTGTACCGGGTACTCGGGTATCAAGAGCTCTAGTTATTAGGCTTTTTATTTTTAGTCCTCGGCCATTGTATATAAAACTTATAGTACTATCGTCACGATGATTTTTGAGTTGTGTTGTGTGGTCGTTTGGGGGCGCACTTGTATATACACAGAAACAGCAACCAGAAAATTAGTTAGTTGTGTGATCGCCAGGGGGACCACGTGTGAAACGTGTTCATGAGAGTACTATCTAAATTCATATACAATGTCATCGGCTTAAAAAAAAAACACGTTCTCACCACATTGGAATTTGTTTCTGCATTAACCATTTTTGATTTATTTGAAGCGAAAAAGGTTGACCTTTTGCATTAATATTTTCGTAGAAAACTCAACCATTGAGTTATATTTTTGAAAATAAAAATAACCGATAAACAAATTTTTTTTTAAAAATAAATATCAAGCCGTAACCAAATTATTTCTAAAAGATGTATACTATCTGAGAAAAACCAATTGAAAATTAAGGTTGACAATTATTTCTGATATCAAGTCTATAACCTTTTATCATTGTTGAATTATGTCCTAAAGTAAGGCCGGAGTCCATACAAAAGAGATTTTGCTCTAGGAACTATTAGAAAATTGTGGTGAGAAATTCATTAATTATTGTTTTTTTTTGGTTGACAGTGCAAAAATAATTTTGATTTGTGTGATGATTAGAAGAATACAATGTTACAAGTCACAAGTACAATATGTATTAATAGTAGAAAAAAATTTAATTTTTTTCGAAATATGTAAATGCCTGCTTAAATTTTATTATAATTTTTTTTCTTTTATTGGTTAAAGTGTATTAGTAATACCATGAATTGGACAAATTATTTATTTTCAATTATCATTTGCAATTGTAGTGCTAGACTTCTTGCCAATTGGAGTATAGATTGTGCGTTGTGACGTTCCGCCATTTCTTAAAATTTGGAAGAAAACAAATATATTAGATTAGATTATTAAATCTTTCATAAATGAGGTTGTAAGCGGAAAATAATTGGCTAACAATTTCAACTATACTACTTTGCCACCCACAACCTAAAGGAAGATTCAATTTATTTCTTAACGTTCATGTTCATACATACCATTGAAAAATTTTATAACATCTGTAAAATCCATGCTATTAGAAAGAATGATATCGCGATAGGTTTCGAGCAAGGCCAAAGCCAAAAAAAGTACAAAATGTGCACTTGCAACGTGTTTTGCTGCCCAAATTACCTCCCATGTTGAAAATACATCTGCATAAATAAGCTCTCGTTTAAAATCTAATAGGAACCAACGGTAGCAGAAATAGAAATGAGTATAATCTCCATGGGAATCCATGAGGTCATACATTTCAGAGTCCAATATTTGAATAAGCGATCTGAAAATAAAAACAAAGAAATTTCGTTTAAATTTGTTTGAAAATGGAATGTGTAGACTACAATAGTGGAACGTATATAGTTCAGGCAAATAGTCTATGGTTCAGGCGTTTAATATTTGTATATATAAACTATAGTACTCTCATGGTGGAAGTCGAAAGGGGCGACATCTAAAGTATACCGGCAACCCTTACTCTTATTTTTTGCGAAGAGCTTATGGAGGTCTTAAGCGATATTTATTGATATTTTTTGGATGCAATAATCCAAAAAATAGTCTACTCTTGCCCCTACCACCAATTTCCGACGCTTAAAGACTCCCAAAATCGAATTTTACACCTCACATTTTGCAGCGCCACCACAAGGGTAACCCTAAAAAAAAACTCGCCATGATAGTACTATAGTTTTCATATACAAAGGTTTAATGTAATTGAATTCTTAGGCAGTAAACACATTATTACAACACCCCCACTGAATGAGATTTCATTAATATCCAATCTTTAGTCCAAGTGCCTTAGAACTGGTTATGTGCTTCGCTGCAGGAAGAGCCTTGGTAATCACATCCGCAGTCATGTCATCCGTACTAATATATTTGAGGATTATTTTACCTTCGTTGATCCTCTAACGTATATAATGATGTTTCACATCAATGTGTTTGGTCCTCCCATGATAAGTTGTGTTAAGGGCCAAACTAATAGCACTTTTGTTTTTGCATCGAATCGTTGTTGAATCTGTCGAATTCGGAATGTGTTCATTCTGTAAACTGGTTAGCCATGTTGCTTTTTGGACCGCAGCAGTAAGAGCCATGTACTTGTCTTCTGTGGAGGAGATGGCAACAGTTGGTTGTCTTTTCGAACTCCAGGATATGGCACCGTTATGTAGCAAGAATGTATAGCCGGTAACAGATCACCTTTCATCAGCGTCGTTTACCCAGTAGGAAACGTAACCTTTTTCAGCATTGTAAACTAGCTTCATATTCGCAGTTCCCTTTAAATAGCGAAAAATGCGTTTAACTGCAGTCCAGTGAGCTTTTCCAGGGTCTTGGTTATATCGGCACTGACGGCAAAACTAAGATCAGGGCGAGACACTTGAGCTGCAAACATAATACTACCAACAGCTTGCTGATACGGGACATCTTTCATTTTGGCACGTTCAATCTTAATTCATTGGACACATATCTTTCGTCAGCCTTTGATTCGTATCCATAGGTGTCTTTGCAGGATTGCAATCGAACATGTTGAACCGATGTAATATTTCATGGATGTACAATTCTTGGTCCAAAGAAATCAAACCCTTTTCTCTATTTCGTTTGATTTGCATCCTCAAAAAGAAACGAGCTTCTCCAACATCCTTCATCTTGAAAGTATTTTTTAAATTATCTTTTAAATTAATTTTCTCTTGCAGGTCGTTTGAAAAAATCAGCAAATCATCTATAATTAGTATTTTTTTACCAGATAATTTGGATTAGATACAAGGATCTATCTTAGATTTAGTCAAGCTAAGCTTTTGAAGTGTTGCATCTAGTTTGTCATTCCATATACGACAAGCCTGTTTAAGAACATATAACGATTTAGTTAGCTTGCATACTTTCAGGCTAGAGTCGCAAAAACCTTCTGGTTGTATCATATAAATTTCTTCGCTTAGCTCGCCTTGTAAAAACGCTGTCACTGCGTCTATTTGATCGATATCCAAGTTCATTTTGGCAGCCATTGCAAGTAAAAATCGAATGGATGAGTAACGCACAACAGGAGAACACGTCTCTTCATAATCGATTCCCTTTCTTTGAGCACATCCTTTAATGACCAAACGGGCTTTATAACGGTAAATTTTGCCTTCCGCATCTCTTTTTGTTTTAAATACCCACTTGCAATTGATTGGTCTCTTTTCCGGTGGAATATCTGTCAACACAGAAGTTTTATTTTCTATCAACGAGTCGTATTCTTCTTCCATGGCATCTCTCCAAAATTTCGAGTCACTTCGGTTCAATGCTTCTTTAACAGTTAATGGATCGTAAGGCTCAATAGTATTCGCTCCACACACAAAATCATCCATTCGGACAGGTTTCGGTCTACGTTCAGAACGACGTGGGTTAACATCGCTAACTTCTGGCATTGATATCGACAGTGAATAACTCGTATCGCTTTCTGGATTTTCTTCCACTTTGGCTTCATCAGAATAATACGTTTCAGTCGTTGTGTTACCTGACTCAGTATTTTCAGTCAATTTTAAGGTTTCGCTACATTCTTCATTATTACTACTTTCGGTGCTTGCTTCATCATTGACGCCATCAACTTCACTGTCACCATCATCTCCCATTGAATCCGTTTCGGCTGAGAAGAAATAAGAATAATTAGTATTATTAGACTTAGTTACCTTACTCATTTCTAATCGAGAATTCTCAAAAAATACCACATCTCGGCTGATGATGATCTTATTTGTACTTGGTTGATATAAACGGTAGCCTTTTGTGTCATCACAATATCCCAAAAAGACGCAGCGTTGAGATTTCGCATCAAACTTTTTACGTTTATGTTTTGGCACATGCACCATTGCCTTGCATCCAAACGATCGAAGAAGGCTCAGATTCGGAATCTTTCCATAAAACAATTGGAGTAACACACAATCTGGAGTAACACCAGTTGCGGATTTGCTCGGAGATCTGTTGATTAAGTACGTAGCGGTTGAAACAGCTTCGGCCCAAAACTTAATATCAAGTTCAGCCTCAAACAACATACAGCGTGCTTTCTAGATTATCGTACGATTGGTCCTCTCGGCTAACCCATTTTGTTCCGGCGTATACGGTGTAGTCTTCTGGTGTCGGATTCCATTTGCCTTCAGCAGTTTGTCGAATGATTTATTGCAAAATTCGGTGCCGTTGTCGGTACGTAATGTTTTTATTCTTTTGTTAGTTTATCGCTCAACGAGGTTTTTTAACTCAACAAATTTCTCTAAAGTTTCTGATTTCGCTTTTAGAAAATATACGAAAACTTTTCTGCTGAAATCATCGACAATCACCATGATAAACCGAGCACCACCACGAGAAACAGCATCTATAGGACCACAGAGATCGGAATGTATCAGTTCCAAAATTTCGGTCGCTCTTGTTCCTTTTTCTTTGAAAGGCATACAAGTTTGCTTGCCCTTCACACAAACTTCACAAGTTTTTTCTTTAATCTTATTGAAATTTACACCAGAAACACAATCTTTTAATTTTAGCAAGCTATCAAAATTAAGGTGTCCCATACGACGATGCCACAATTTGCAGTCTTCTACTGTAGCCTTCTTCACATCAGAATTTGCAACCAGACTTATTTCCGAATTCGGTCGATCCAATTTAAACATATCGGCAACTTGTGAAGCTGTAGCAATCAAATCTTTATCACTGCGGTATATCTGGCAACCCTTGGCATTAAAACACACAGAAATGCCTTTTGCTCGAGCTTTCGTCACTTTCTCAGCAATCCGAAAAAAACTCCGAAACAATTTTTACACCAAAAGATTCCTTATAATTTCTTTTTTTATTTATTTTTATTTATTTGGCATGGACTGTGCCCAAAACCTGTTAAAAAGTTAAATTAAGCGCAGCGAAATTGAATAAAAAACAATCCTTTTAGTTTTAAAGTTAAAAACAGAGTGACGTTTATTGAAAAATGGAATGTGTAGAATACAATAGTGGAACGTACATATATAGTTCAGGCAAATAGTCTATTGTTCAGGCGTTTAATGTAATTGAATTCTTAGGCAGTAAACACATTATTACAACAGAATTGAAGTACCGTTAGTCATTGACACGAAAACCATCAAGTTCCGGTTTTTTGACCACACCAAGAGGTTTTTCTCTACTTTTTTTGTGCCATTTCCCAATTCTGATATCTGATGCTATTTACCAGTTAAAAGCAATGTCAAAAATGTTTTGCTGTTCATTTGAACATTTCGAACAATGCGTCAAAGTTTTTAAAACTTACTTTAAAAGTGGTGATTCAGACGTAACCACTTTTCACGTATTATGGTCGTCAAAATCAACCGATTATGCAAGCATTCTGTAATTGCGTAATGTACGTGATTGCGTAATGTACGCTCAGTACAAAATATAACTTCCGCAAGTGTTGCTGCTGATCCGAATTTATCGATTTCCTGACAACATATAGTAACCGATTTTTTTTTTGTCCGGTGATTGAAGACAATAACTTGGACCTGGGACGATATGGAACTCCAAAAATATGGGACATCAATCAACACAATTCGATCACTTAAGGCCTTATTGAAGAAGTTTCTTGGCGCAAGTTTTGGTGACAAAAGTGCTGAAAATGGGCCTCAACATTTCCACAACCAAACAATAGTCTGAACGATATTCTTTTCATAGCTCTGGAGGTAGTGGAACTTCACTTTAGCGGAACTGACACAGCGTGGCAAAATATTGTAGGAATTATGTCGAACTAAGCGGCAAAATATATTTCGTACGAAATTGTATGAGCCATATAGCACTAAACTGCAACATTTTCATAAGAATACATCATGTCTCCGATGACATTTTGTTGTGAGTTGCTATCACAATTCAAATCATTATCTGCACTGTCCTATTACCTACACATAGGAACACCCAATCTAATTTTAATGTTTAAGACTGGTCGCAATATTCTTTGTACAATGTTATTTTGAACTGAAAACGCCTCCTTTATTATTCATTAAGTCGGGCGCAAAAGTAAGCATTGTTGTAAAGCTCATAAGACTCTGGTCTTCAAACCCGGTTTGAACACTGGCGTACCGCTAGAATCATTGCTGGCATCAACTTTTGCATAATGCTGACATTAAATCTGACTTAAAGTTTGCATTTGTGAAGAAAAATTTCTTTAGCACATTTTATTCTGCTTTCGAAAAAAAATAAAAAAAAAAACATAAATCTTATGCTATATCTTTTTTATAAAGTCAAAAACAAATCTTGCCCGCAGAACAAATAGTTTTTGAAAAAAAAAACATTTTAATTTTATACCTACCTCATGTTAGCAAAATGCATATCCATTGCGCCTCCATTAGGAAAATTTTCAATCATACGTTCCATCAGCTTACAAAAACAACTATAACTCAAAGATTCATCATCGAATATTACTAAAAGCGGTGCAACTAAATCACACATTCCTTGCATGTAACCAACATCCAAATGTTCCCAAACGTATCTAAAATAAAAAATAGTAAAACATAAAATACATTATAATAACGCCTTTTTTGTCGAAAGAGGATTTTTTTTTGGTAAAAATAAAAGCTAAAATCCTTCAGTTTGAATAACTCAACTCCGGAGGACTTAAATATATTCAAAGAAAGGCTTGCAAACCGATGCCAAAAATTTGGATGCGATTACAGAATAACACGTTGTTTTTATTAATTTTTCATCGTGACATCGGTTTCGCATTCGTTTGGATAAGACTTCATGAATCACGAATTGTCAATATTTTTCGGAAATCTTTCACACAAAATTTGGAGAGTCGGTTCAACAAAGTGAGTCCAGAATCCTATATGGACAATTAAATTTGTTGTTGAACAATTATTTCGATGATCGATATGCTATCAGTACAATAGCCTTAATTTTCAAAACCAGAGGGGAATTGTTGCGTTTGAGGCTCAAACGACAACACTCGGTGCACATTATGTAATCTCCAAGAAACCGATAATGTAACGCATTTCCTAGGAAGATGCCCTATCCTTCAATGATGATATCATTTTAATTCTCAATGGTGAAAACTGGACTTTAAAAATTATCGAATACCTCATTAAATTTTCTTTTTGACATTAAAACTATAATTAGAATACAATTATGTCTTTGTATATAAATTTAAACTTCATTTTTCTGGCTGACGGCAAAAGCCAATGCTATACTTTGTGAATTTTTAAAACAAATATGTAAATCAATTTTCTGCTTAATAAAATCACACATTTTACTACTACTACTACTACTCTTTCACACCCAGAAAAATTGCATATCTGCGCTTTTGATATTCTATAATTATAAAAAATCTTACGTAGAAATCACATTCCGCAGCTTGTCCAAATTTTCATTGGCGAAATACCAGTAATTCCGATCGCACCTTTGTACATCTTTTTCTATTCTATGCAAGTTCAGCCCAAAGTTCTCCAACAACTCACACTGAAATAGAATATTTAAAAATATCCTATAGATTAATATTGTAAAAAGGAAAAGGCCGTAAAACTTACACTGTACACTCCTCCGTTTGAACTGGCCGGTGAAACACATGCTGATTTTGGTTCCTGCAAAGCATCCATTGATGAAACAGCTATATCCTCTTGCACCGAAGGCAATACTTCAGTTGCACTTTTTCCTTCAGAGTTTTTGTTGCGGTCTGCTTCAAAGTTTACAAGATCAATTGAAGCATCAGTCACAATCACAGCATCCGGCGGCCTTAAAGTTTTCAGCTCTCCTATGCTATCTTCATCGAAAGCATCTACAAATTCTCCCTTTATATCATCTATACTATGAAATTCTGGAATTTCTGTTACAACGTCAGTTTCTTGTGCTAAAATATTTTGAACATCGTTGTCCGTGCCTTCAGCAAACTCGTTGCCAACAGTTTCGTATGATGATGAAGATGGTGAACAAGGATCACTTTTAAGTACTACGTCTGCTTTTGTTCCATCAGTAGGATCACCTTCACTTAAGTTGTTTTCTTCAATTGACATGATCTTTATTGTACTACCATTGGCATTTGAGTTATTAGTCATTTCATTTGGTAATATTTTTAAGTTAATATTTTGATTTTCGAAGGAGGCTGCTGCTCCATCTTGGGCTTCAACATCTTCAACGTTTCCAGAATCTGTACTGTGTTTCATGTTTCTTGGTGTTGTTGGACAAGCCAGTCTATTTGAATCTACTTGACAAGGATCTGATATGTCAGAGATATCTTGTTCTAAAAAGACTTCATTATCTATATCGTCATCTAAGTCAATACGATTCTTTTCAACGCTTCCGCTTCCTGAACTTAATTTGGCGACAGCTTTTGCAGTTTTCTCCATGTCCCTTTGGCGAACTATAGCTTCAACAGCAAGCCATTCGCTCATTGTTGTTTCATAGTAGTGCTTGCATTCTTCATCCAATTTTTCACGTTCTTTAGGCATTGAGCCAAAGCTATGTATAAAAGTAAAACAAAATTAATTTGGTATTAAGTAGAGACTTAAAAAACATATTGTCATGCAAACTATATCACAAAATAACGGATGAAAGTTAGTTGTATTCATATTTCAATCATTATTTGTGTAAGGGTCAAGTAAAGAGGAGATTGTTGCTTTAGTTACAACAATGGCAATATCGTTCGATTTGTATAAGGTTTATTTTTGATCCAGTTCAATCAAAACGGATTTCCCCTGTTTTTGCACTCCATGGGGCAAAATAAACTGATTTTTTTTTAATTTGAAATCAAATTTGCAGATCTGGATTTTTCGGAAAATTTACCCCTCTTTGCACCAATTCAACTTTTAGCTGTGAGCGTGACAGCTTGACAGATACACGTTTTTCTTTTTATTTGTAATTTGGTCGGAATGAGTTTTCATCTATTAAACAAATAAATTAAACAAAAAATGCAAGCAATTTTTAATGAATTGGTAGATTCATCAACTTTATCTTCTTCTTCTGAAAATCTGAAAAAAATTAAGTGGTGAAGAGTTTTTTATCTGACAAAGATTCTATTTCAAAAGGAAAACAAAAATCGGGTTCCAGATTTTGTAAAGGAAGGTAAATAAATATTCCGAGAGAAAGGTAAGTGATAAACAATATAGGACTAATAATTTTGAAATAAATTATTTTGTATAGTTTCGAGAAAATTGCAGACTTGGCAGAGATACATGCATACAAATTCAAAACATTTTAAGGAAAATATTGGATGTGGTGGAAGAAAAGGTATCAGTGCCGAGACCCAATCTTTAGCATTCCTTTGGCAATAAACTAAAAAAATAATTTTAATGTTTTTATTTTTTATAGGTTTGCGGGTAATAATTTGTTTCATTTGTCTTATTCGAGCACAGTACACATAAAGAAGGTAATATCATTAGAGTTTTCATTTTCGATCTTTTCTGCGCATCTGTCAAATCAGAGAAAAAATGGCGTCAACGGTGTTCTTGTAAACATTTGTTTCGGTCGTTTTTGTTTCGTTTCTTTATGTGTACTGTGGAAGAAACACATCAAATGACTGTCACTTGAACTTCAGACCACCATTTCAGCCATCTGGATTTCTTTCTGACACTTCTCGTTTGCGAAAACCTGCGCAAGATAATACCTTCTTTATGTGTACTGTGTTATTCGAGTTCATTTAAAATTTTAACAAATTTTTTGGAATTTCTGTTTGAAATTGCAAAGGACTGCATATATAAAGACCATATAACATAAAAATGTTTGGGTAGAAATTTCGCAGCTTCACCGAACTTGTTTACACGTACACGAAGTTACACCAATACAATCACAAAACAAAAATCAATTCCAATAGCCAAGAAGAAAAATCAATATTATTTGATCAAAATCTGGATTACCCATGGAAAACACCATAAGTTTCTTACAAAATGCATCCCAAGGTTTTTTTTATTTAACGAGCTGGTGTTCGCTGAATTACATATGTCAACTGGTACAACTGTTTGCATATTGGAATTTCAAATGCAATTGTAATGACAAATCACAATTGTGCTGTGTTTGAGACTAACTAAATGCAGGTGTCATTGCCTTTGTTTGATCTAGGAGTTTTTGCGCCTGTCCTTCAGTGAACTGGGTTCAAGGGTTCAATATAGTATTTTTTACGATAAGTCTTCCTCTCCCTACTAAACTTTTATTACAGTCAATCAAAGAGACCCATTTAATTGATACAAATTCTTAGAAGGTGAGTGGGTCCACGCCCACTGAAGGGAAAATTTCAAGTTCAAGCTAAATCACAAGACTCTACTGTGACAGGAAATGCGCAATAATTTTGATGACCTGTCAGTCAGTGAGTCAGTCGGTTTGTTATGGTTTTAATGATTTTCGAAGCTCTGTATCTGAGGAAACCAGTGCTTTATAAGATGTAATCGACTGAATAATTATTTGAGTGCAAGCGCAGCCCCATTAAAGAGAAAAGAGGGTCAAAAAAACGTTTAAAAAAAAAAAGTTGGGTAGGTAAAAGTGTGTGGCGCCAGCGTGACAGCATTTTATATCGTTAGTAGCATATATTCGTGAATAGTAAACATTTGTGAATCATTTAAGCTAAAAATTGGATAGATTTTGTATAAATTCTTACAATCTATAAATTTTCTATAAATTCTTCTTACGCATTCTTACCCCGCATTAAGCTTTTCGTTTATTTCAACTCGTTTGCAGAACAAAGTTACTTGGAAGAAGCTATACTTGAAAATGGCCGCGGTTACAAAAGAAACACTGAAATTACATTGTAACCCGAAAGCAACTTACCGAGGATAAGAATCCGATTTTTTTTTCTTTAATGTTTTCCTTGATTTTGTTGGAAAATGTAAGTTCTGACAAAAATGATTGCCAGAAAAGAATAATACTTTTGGTTTCGGTAAGTTTTTATGGGTTTAAACTGTTCAAATTCACATTAAAATTATATGCGCGTTCTTACCCAATATTTTGCGCGATCTTACCCTGACTTCGGTGCAAAAATGCGCACCCCGACTTGATTTGGGTTTTTAAGAAAATCATATGAAATAATTAAATCAAAAAAACTTCTGTTTGCATTTTTTTGTTCTTAAAATATAGGTTTATCACATGCAAGAAAAATTAAGTTGATATCTCTTATAGCCTTTTCACAATTTGAGCTTAAAGTGAAAAGTGCGCGCTCTTAACCCAAACGACTCTATCGTAAGTACTATTTTCTGTCAAAAATTTGGCAATAATTGGTGATAATTGGCAATTTTGGTTAATGTTGGGAACAAGGCTATTGTGAGATATGTGGTAGTTTTCAACTTAGGCTCACCTGTCCATCTCTTAAAAATTGAAGTCTAGCAAATTAATAATCCTGATTTTCATAGTTTTGCAATTATTATAGAATCTCATTTTAACAATCTCAATTTAAAAGCTGGATTTCTTAAAGTGCGAGATTATAAAAAATGAGAGTTTTCAATTGCGAGATTTTTAATTTTTAATGCGTGATTTTGTTATGTTATATTTCAGTTACGAGATTTCGATTTGCGAGACTTCGTAGCAAGCCAGTAAGAAATTAAGAACAACTATTCTGATTTGCACTAAAATTAAGACGTGACCTGGATCAAGAACAAGGTGGCTCATAGTGACATGATTATATATGTAGCTGTTTATTGGTTGAGATATTCTTAAAATCAAACTAAATAAACCGTAACGGGTTCTCTTGAAGTCAAACGATGTCTGATTAACAGTCCAGATTTGATCTCTCCAGTGATCTTCTACAGAACAAAGACTGCATTTATATTTACCTATAATGTCCCAACAGATATGGCCAGACATGAATCCTCAATTCTGGTTCAACACCTCCAAAATATATCAAACGAAAAACTTCTGTTTCATTGGTCACCACTCCATCGATATTCAAGGCATCCCAACGTTTTTTAGTTAAACCCTTCTCATCTGTACCCACTAAAAGTATTTAAAAAAGAACTCAAAAACCAGTTTTTCAAATACGTAACTTTAAGCATACATTCTGGTGTAATCCGCCCATGGACCAATCCAGATAGATGAGTTCGTACTGTTGACAAGTGTCTACAATATGCCAGCCATCCATAAAAAGCACGCGATATGATCTGTCGCCTCATTGTAGAGCATACCAACTCAATGCTTGCAGCTTGGTTGCCTTGAATAAGTGGCGAGTCTATTGACACCTGGTCTATAGAAATGCTTTTACTTGAATAATCACTGCTTCCATTTGTAGAACAACTACTTAATTGTGCTCGACGAGGACTTGTCCGTCCCAACTCAAGTACTGGATGTACAGCCACTGAAAATTTTGTTTCGTTGTTTACAGGTAAATCTTCAAGAAGTATTACAATTACTTACAAAAATCTTCATGATTACTCTTGCTTACAATCCTGAAAACATAATCAATCGTAGTTTCTTCTGTGGATTCCATAAGCGAAGAAAGAATTCGCCTACGACCGAACTTTGGCCAAGCCAAAAGTTTACCTATTCCTCGATGTGACCATAGTGGTGGATCCAACTGTCCATGTGGCAAGAGACCAGTTTCCAGACAACTCAAAAAAGCCTGCATATGACCTCCTTCTGGGAAATGTATTGGAGGACGTTGTACTCCATCTTGTCCAACAAGAATTATAGTTCCCCCTGTATCTTCGCCACGATTCTGATGACAATGTACGTAAACTATTTCATTGACGTTTATGTTTAAAGCATAATCCCAGTAAGAACTTTTGTCACTGACTTCAACTTCATTATGGCCATTCATCAATTGATTTGGTGTCCATTTAATTATTAGTGATTGAACATGCTGATGAAGACTTAAATACCCAGGCATTAGTTCATTAACATCCTTCTGTAATTAAAATGTTTAAGAGAAGATGAAAAACAAATGAAATTTTAAGGTGATTCAAAAGTTGCCAATGTAAGAGTAAGAATGCTGCAGTTCACAGTCTGTACTGAGGATTTGAAAAAAAAACTTTTTTTTTAAAACAGAATAGTGACGAATATATGCAATATTTGGTTGCTAGAACACCCTGTCTAATTTGGACGATTTATCTGTCCGTTTGATCTGGCCAGCTAAAATCAAATTGCGGTTATCCTTATTTAAGTGTTGCTAATCAACTCCAGATATACGAACACAGAATCGGAAGGTCTGATAAAAGAGTTGTTAAGCTCAGCTGTGGTGGCATTCAAGAGGGGTATTATCTTAACACATGCTAACGATAGCAGTAACGGAAATACAAAAACTTGCCAAGTTAGCACAAAAAACTTCTCTTCTGCTAGCACCTGCTCTTGATCTCAGATACTCAACATATGTGCCACAACCACAAGCTATACCCAGCGTGCCATTACAAGCACATCTCAGACATAATCTTCACAATCAAACTCCCCACTCCAGCAATAGACAGATAACTAGGTCCGCAAACCCAATTGCAACATGTGGATTCTGTGGAAGGCAGAACCACACCATACTGCGACACTTGCGAGGACTACGGGCATAGTAAGAATAGTTGTACGGGCTTTAAATACGAGTTACTCGTACAACAAATCAGAGGCCTAGAATCAATTGCAAGTGGTGTTCTGGGGCATGTGGAGGACGATTGTTTCTCTAAACGAAATTATTTAAAGGAACAATCGGGAAACGGCCCGGAGCCAGTTAAATCTTATTGTCTGTGCCCCAACAAATTTCTCCTCCAAAGAAAAAATAAACACCAAAAAAACCCAAATCAAAATTGCACAGACAGAAAGCAAAAAAAACCATCAACACATTCATTAAACCAGCCACAACGACAACAAAAAAAAATAAAACAAAACGTACGGAGTCCAATTTCTTTACGTTTGAGTCGGTTCGTAAAACGAAGCATACATATATCAGGCCATCAGTATCTGGGGCAAAAGTAGACGCAGGTCAGTTTGATCTCTGGTTACTTATTTATAAAATTTGTTTTGTTTTGAGTGAGTACTGCTCAAAGGTGAAAATTTTATTTTTATTTTCGGCAGATATTTTAAAGTGTTTAGGTAATTTCTAGGGTTTTGGTGTATTTCACCCAGTATGCCTTGTTGGAAAATAAAAAAAAAGGTACAGTATGCATTTAGGAATCTTCGCAAGCATGGCGTGTTCGACGAGCTGCCTATGTTAAACGCCAAATCCGAAAAGGTACTGCTTCTGGTGGACAAAGGGACAGACTCGAGCTTGCTTAAAAGAAGTTCCGTGAATAATGCTACCAATATAAAAATCAATGAAACTAAGCAACTGGGTGGCGTTTTTGGTAGAATTGGTACCACTGTTGGTACAATTAATACAAATTTACTTTTCCCTAAAGAATTTTGGAATAAGTGGAGTGTTGTGGATAGACTAGAGGCCCTAGAGGCCGATGGCATAATAGTTCGGAACATCAACTGGAACAACACAATTATTAATGAAGTCTCAAAAAGAATAAAAATTTTTAGCGGGAAAAGAGAATTACCTTTAAAATGTTTGCAACCGAGTCCTATAACTTTGTCTTCTCTAAATGTTGTGAAATATCAAACAAACTGTTGATACATTCGCAGGAAATTGATAATGGAACTTTTTGGCTTAATGAAGTCACCATCAGGGATGCATTCCCTCTCCCAAGGATTGAAGAAATACTTGACCAATTAGGTCACTGTCAATTTTTAAAAATTTGAAATAACACTACGAAAAACTTTCTAAAGTTTTGGGTAGACTTAGGCAGCACAATCTCAAGTTATAACCCAAGAAATGTAACTTCCTACGTCCGTCGTGAAGAAACATATTTAGGACACATGCTCTGAAGCCGGAGCTTCGCCCACGCAGCTAAAACCAAAAGTGTCTCAGTTCTCAGATTTTCCCACAACAGTTAAACAGGTGCAATCGTTTCTGGGACTTACGAATTACTAGAGAAAATTCATACCACAATTCTCTAAAAAAGCTGCCCCAATAACAAAGCTATTGAAAAAAGAAAATAGTTTCAATTCGTCCCCAGATTGTGAGAAGTCATTTAAGTTTCTCAAAGAAGCGATTTCCTCACCACCTGTTCTTATCTATCCAGATTTTACGCAACCATTTATCGTGACAACCGATGCCAACGACAAAGCTTTGGGAGCCGCTTTATCTCAAGGTATGATTGGTTGAAGATGAGCCTATTGCTTATGTCAGTTGTTCCATGAATTAATCTAAAGAAATACTCCACTATAGATAAGGAGTTGTTGCCATATTTTGAACGTGCAAGCATTTTCGAACATACCTTCGTCCTTTAATAGGAGTATTCAATATAAAGGACCCAACCACAAGACTTATTAGTTTCGATCACAAGTTGTCTGAGTACGATTATAAAATCATACATAAGCCTGACAAAACCAATTGCATTGCAGATGCGTTAGGCAGGATTGATGTTAAAACTGTACAGACAGAAGTGGGAAAAGAAAAGTAACATTGAAGCAGACAAAAACAAGCAGACTATCTCAGAAGATATACAAACAGTTCTTCACGATTTGCACAACTTCGTACTGGGAGGACAACAGGGAATGGCGAAGACCTATGCACGGATTCGTCTTTAGTTTAGGTGGAAAAATATGCAACTTACATCAGGAACTGTGATAAGTGCCAAAAGAATAAGTCAGTCAAATTGACCAAAATGCCAATGGTATTGACAGATCATGTTTTCCATTCGAAAAAGTATACATGGACATTGGACAATTCTACCCTTAACTTATTTCGGTAACACGTATATCATAACATTCCAGGATGACTTAATGAAGTATATAACCTATGTTGCACTGGTTACACATAACGGAACTAATTTTACTTCAAAGCTTTTTTCTGAAAGTGGCAAGCTTTTAAGGAGTGGAAAAAGTTCATATTACCGCATATCATCCAGAAGCCAATGGTTCACTTGAACGCAGTCACAGACCTTTAGCGGAATACCAATCAACCAATGATTGAGGCAGGCGATGCATGTCCACAACAACACCGTGCATACAGCTACTAAACTGACGCCGACGAAAAGTTTGTTTGGTTTTGAGTTCGGAATGCCAACTTATCTAAAAAAAAAAACACCTAAACCTTTGTATAATGATAAAGATTATCCTAACCTTCTTATACATCAGCTACAGAGAACACACACACTTGCTAGGAAAAATTTAGAATTGGCAAAACGAAAATCAAAACAGCAATACGAGCGTCAGACAAATCCTGTTTCGTTTGTATTTGGAGAAAAAGTCATGCTTGAGAATCCCTCTAGGAAGAATAAGTTCTCACGTGTTTTCGAGTAGGTAGGAAAATGAAAACGGTTCACAACAATCAACTTAAGGCTCATTACAGTGATTAATTTTAAACAAATTAATTTTTTTTAAACAAAATAATCAATTTTCTTTTATTATCAGATATTTCGAACCCTTAAGTTAATTTTAAAAAGAAGATTTTTTTTTATTTTTAAATTACTTCAAAAAAAAAAAATTGAAATAGAAAAACTTGTAGAATATATTTCCTATAGAATATATTTCGACTACAAACGAATTGGAGGTTATTATATCGAACCTTCAGCAAAACAACATACGTCTGAGGCATATGGTTGCACACCGAAGAAACAAGAGGGCCATTGAAGCAATTGGACGCTTTCTCAATTGAGCTTTTGGAACTATAAACAACGAAGATTTTGAAAAGATTTACCATCAACTCAATACCTTGGATAACAATGAGCATGAAACGTTCAACCCGGTTAATAAGCAAATAACTCTGGCAAGCTCAACCTCGATACACTCAGTAAACAAGGTAAGGTCTTAACAGTAGAGGTAGGAAAAATTGGACAAAGTCTAGACAACATCGCGACGGATTCGAAAATTTTGCAACATCAACAATCAAAGAATTTGCTGCAATGAAACTAAATATGGAAATAAACGAGTTGATCTCATTGGTCACCTCGAAATTACTTGAAGTTGAAAACCGTCAAACGACTGAACTATCCATTTTCAATGACTTGAACCAAAATAAAGTCCAAGCTCTGAGTGTCTAGTAGAGCTCTTACAACACTCAACCATGTCATAGATCAACTGCAACTACGTCGCCTCACGAAAAACCAGTGGCTGTGCAATATGAAAGAACCACTTGCCCTGAACTTCAATTGCATCGGAGATCTGTTTGCTCCGGAGATTATGGGATTGTGAAATAAGTACGAAGGAATTAAGGATACTGTACGAAGAGGTTTGGAGTTCCAACATAAGGATTCATCAACTGAGAGTAAATAATTCCGATCTAATTGAAGTATTGCGGACAAAACATGGCCACCTTACGGTGAAGGAATTTTCAAAGCGGCCCAGGATATCATTGGGCAGTCATAGCGATTTGATCGCGAGCACAGAAGAGGGGAAGAAGTCGTTAGACGATCTCAAATTGGAAGTGTAAAGAACTACTTTTGAATTCTAATGTGACGACTAAAAAAAAATACGTGTGTGTGTTTTGATAAAACAGAGACAAAAAGTGACTGTGATTAAAGAAGAAAAATAAAAGGAAAATGGGAAAGACAGTGAATGAATTGTGTTGAACTTAAGGCAGAGCTGAATAAGCGAGGCCTTCCTACTGCTGGAAGAAAAGCTGACCTCATAATTCGTCTGCAAGAGGATTTAATTCAACGCGGAGAAGACCCAGACATGTTCCTATTCGAAATAGAAATGCCTGAAGAACAAGTAAGTACTGGTGTCGACTTGTCGGCAATGATTGGCAAATTCGAACAAATGGAAAAACAACAAAAGAATTTTTTTCGAAGAACAACGTACAGAACAAATGAATAAATTGGAACAAATGGAAAACCAACAAAAGAATCTTCTCGAAGAACAACGGACAAAACAAAAGTGTGAACAAGAGAACCTTCTTGAACAAATGAAAAAACAACAAAAGAACCTTTTAGAAGAACAGAAGACTCTCATCGAAGGTAAGTTTGATGCCTTTGAGAACAAGTTCGCTACTATTGATGGACGTTTTGATTGCGTCGAAAAGCAATTTTCAAAAGTAGACGCAAAGCTCGAGAGTGTTCAAGAAAAATTCGAAGGCAAAATACAAAGCATAACCGACGAATTAGACAAAGTTCGAAAAATTAAGATAAGGGAAAGTGTTGGCGATTACCCAAGGAAGAAGGAAATACATCCACCGACTTTTGACGGGCAAACTTCTTGGTCTATCTACATATAAAAAACAGTTTGAGGCAGCCGCAGCGACAAACGGCTGGGATGAAGAAGACAAATTTATAGCTCTGATGGTTGCCCCCAGAGGAACTGCTGCTCCTGCTGAACTGCTGCAAACCATTCCAGCAGATAACAATGGTAAGTCCAGAAAAACTATCCAAGTCTCACAGACTAAATGAGACAACAAAAGTCTGACAGTGGATGCAATAATAAACAATAAAAAACACGTGGCTACAATCGACACCGGTGCCACGGCTTCCGTTGTACGAAGAGACTTGGTCAAGATGACTTGGCTACACAACACCAAAAGCTACCGTCTGAAGACCGCCACAGGAGAGGCAGCAAAAGTGTATGGTGAGGTTCGTCTTATGATCCATTTGCCAGAACAAGAGTTTTCACACCTATTCCTGGTAGTGGAAACAAAAAAGCCCCTGAGCTTTGACAGATTAAAAAACCAAATTCTGAAGTCATTAATTCTGAATCAACATCAGCTTAATGTTGCTGGAGATCTTCTTCGTGAGTATGCTGATATATTCTCTTCACCCAACGGACAGTACGGTCGAACACAACTAGTACGGCATTGAATTGATACAGGAGATGCAAGACCAATTCGTTAACCAGCAAGACGTTTCCCTCTAGCAAAACAAACTGAAGTTGAAGAAATGATATCGGAAATGAAGAAAGAAGGGGTAATCGAAAATTCCAAAAGCCCTTGGGCATCACCAGTCATTCTTGTCAAAAAGAAGGATGGAAGCACTCGATTTTGTGTAGACTACCGAAGACTGAACGATAGCTACCCTCTACCCAGAATCGGCGACACCTTAGACGCGATGGAAAGAGCCCAATGGTTTTCAACTTTGGATTTGAAGAGCGGTTATTGGCAAGTCGAAATTCACCCAGAAGATCGGGAAAAGACGGCGTTCTCCACAGGAAACGGTCTGTGGCAGTTTAATGTGATGCCATTCGGACTATGCAACGCTCCAGCAACTTTTGAGCGTTTGATGGAGTGCATTCTACATGGACTAACATGGAAATCTTGCCTGGTCTACCTGGACGATGTCATCGTGTACGGAAAAACACTTGACGAACATTGTAAAAACCTTAAAGCCATATTCCAGAGGCTTCGAGAGGCACATTTAAAGTTAAATCCTAAGAAATGTTCGTTTTTCAAGACCGAAGTTAAATATTTGGGACATATCATCTCATCCCAAGGAGTAAAAACTGATCCTGAGAAAGTTGAAACTATAAAAAATTGGCCAACGCCTCAGGACAAACACCAATTTCGGAGCTTTCTTGGTCTAGCCACATATTATCGGCATTTCGTGGATCGGCAAAAGCTTGCATCACCTTACTGAAAAGGGGAAGCCGAACAAGAGTTTTCACACCTATTCCTGGTAGTGGAAACAAAAAAGCCCCTGAGCTTTGACAGATTAAAAAACCAAATTCTGAAGTCATTAATTCTGAATCAACATCAGCTTAATGTTGCTGGAGATCTTCTTCGTGAGTATGCTGATATATTCTCTTCACCCAACGGACAGTACGGTCGAATACAACTAGTACGGCATTGAATTGATACAGGAGATGCAAGAAAAATTCGTTAACCAGCAAGACGTTTCCCTCTAGCAAAACAAACTGAAGTTGAAGAAATGATATCGGAAATGAAGAAAGATGGGGTAATCGAAAATTCCAAAAGCCCTTGGGCATCACCAGTCATTCTTGTCAAAAAGAAGGATGGAAGCACTCGATTTTGTGTAGACTACCGAAGACTGAACGATAGCTACCCTCTACCCAGAATCGGCGACACCTTAGACGCGATGGAAAGAGCCCAATGGTTTTCAACTTTGGATTTGAAGAGCGGTTATTGGCAAGTCGAAATTCACCCAGAAGATCGGGAAAAGACGGCGTTCTCCACAGGAAACGGTCTGTGGCAGTTTAATGTGATGCCATTCGGACTATGCAACGCTCCAGCAACTTTTGAGCGTTTGATGGAGTGCGTTCTACATGGACTAACATGGAAATCTTGCCTGGTCTACCTGGACGATGTCATCGTGTACGGAAAAACACTTGACGAACATTGTAAAAACCTTAAAGCCATATTCCAGAGGCTTCGAGAGGCACATTTAAAGTTAAATCCTAAGAAATGTTCGTTTTTCAAGATTGAAGTTAAATATTTGGGACATATCATCTCATCCCAAGGAGTAAAAACTGATCCTGAGAAAGTTGAAACTATAAAAAATTGGCCAACGCCTCAGGACAAACACCAATTTCGGAGCTTTCTTGGTCTAGCCACATATTATCGGCGTTTCGTGGATCGGCAAAAGCTTGCATCACCTTACTGAAAAGGGGAAGCCGTTCAAATGGCCAGGTGAGTGCGAGAAAAGCTTTCAAGAACTGAAACTGCGTTTATGTAATGCACCTGTACTGGCCTATCCAACTCCAGGAATACCTTTTATCATCGACGCTGATGCAAGTAACGTTGGAATTGGAGCTGTACCATCGCAAATACATGATGGAGAGCAAAAAGTTGTCGCTATTACAGCAAGGTACTCTCGAAGCCAGAAAGGAATTATTGCGTTACAAGGAGGGAACTTCTCGCTCTGATATTGGCAACAAAGCACTACCATAAGTACATCTATGGACAAAAGTTCCTTCTTCGAACAGATCGCTATCCCGGCGACCGTGTAAACCAGACTGTAAGCATTGCACACGACAAGAAGAAAAGGAAATGGTCGTCGTCCAACGAACAAGAGCTGATCCCATTTACGGCTGGAACAACACCATTCTTGACTGGAAAGAACACCAAGAGAAACCAGAATGGTGTGATATCTCCGAGCGAAGTCCGGCTCTCAAAGCATATTGGGCGCATTGGACTCGCTTCATGTGCAAGAAAGGGTTAGAAGGCGTAAGTGGGAATCCGCAGACGGTAAATCTTATGTGATGCAGCTAGTCGTACCTCGGTCAAAGGTTAACGACGTACTTCAAGAGATGCATGATGGAACTTCTGGAGGTCATTTGGGAGTGAATAAGGCGCTGGAAAAGGTACGACAACGGTTCTACTGGCTACATGTAAAATGCAGCAGTATAATGTGGGCACACCTTTTGAAAGAATTGCAATAGACGTCGCGGGTCCTTTTCCTCAAACTAACAACGGAAACCGATACATCCTTGTAGTCATGGATTATTTCAGCAAGTGGCCTGAAGCATTTGCCATCCCAAACCAAGAAACCAAAACAGTTGTGTATCAAATTGTCTTCAATTGGGTGAGCAGGTTCGGTGTTTCCATGGAGCTTCATTCTGACCAAGGAAGGAACTTCGAATCTAAAGTCTTTCAGGAAGTTTCCTCGCTCCTTGGCATTAAAAAGACAAGAACAACACCGCTCCATCCACAATCTGATGGGATGGTTGAACGATTTGACAGAACCCTTAAAGAACATCTGTCTAAGGTTGTTGGCGACTACCAACGAGACTGGGACCGACATATCCCATTGTTCCTTATGGCATATCGAAGTGCAACCCATAGCTCGACAGGAAAAACACCATCGGAAATATTATTCGGATCAACTATACGGCTGCCGAGTGAAGTGAAATTTGGTTGTCATCCAAATGAGTGACAGGGAACAGAGGAATATGTGGATGACCTCAAGGAAAGGCTTATTGACATTCATCAACGAACAAGGACAAATATAAAATTGTATAGTGATCGGATGAAAACAAGATACGACGCAAGAGCGACAGCAACGGAATTTCAAGAAGGAGATCTTGTATGGTTTTACAATCCTCATAGACAAAATATACCCATATACTGTGGTGAAAAGAATCAATAATGTGGTTTACCATATACAAAGAGGCGTAAGAGGCAAACTAAAAGTAGTTCACGGTGACCGTTTACATCGATATAACGGTGAAAGAGATCAATTCTAAGAGGGGGACAATGTAAAGAACTACTTTTGAATTCTATTGTAACGACTTTTACATTCGAACTATATCGATTCTGGGATGCGATGACAGCGCCATCTACCATCGTCATTAGAATAACCTGCTGTGAGCTTTGAATGAGCTTTTTCGAACATTGGTAAAAGTGAAAGCCCGAAAGGGGAATTATTCCATCTATCTGTCGGAATAGAAAGATCGAGATACAGGTTCCGGAGCTTTGTATTGCTTTCGAGATTAGACCAGAACCAGATATTTTCCTATATAAGCTTGATGGCGCTACCGATTGGGGACAGTTTTATTTTTGAAAGTGAAAGAATAAAGTTTGTGTAAAGTGTTGCATACTGTTGTGCCAGTGATTAATAAAAGTGATTTCAATTGAAGTAAAGTGTGTTTTATTTTAAATGTAATAAGAAGAAGTTAAGAAATAAAGTAAATAATTTTTTATTGTGAACCCTTAGCAGATTATTACAATAGAAAGAGTGGGACTAGTAGCAAAAAATATAAGTTAAAAGAAGTTTGTCAAAGTAAAAAAAAATAATTAAAATTATAAATTAGCTAAGAAAAACAGAAAAACAAATCAATGAAATTGTAAATCTTAAACAAAATGTATAGGTTAATTTAAACGAACGAAGAAAAAAAAATGAATGCAAAGACTAACAAACGAGAAAAACCAAATCATTTTTATCCATTAAAGATTTAATTTAAAACACAAATAAAAAAAAAAGAATAAGTAAATGGTAAAAGAAAATTTTTAAATATATAAATAAATGTTAAATATTTGCTTGGGCTCTCGATTGGTTGTTTGACACAACGAATGATGAGTCTAACATGATAAGTAAACGGTGTCGGTTCTTATTCTTGATAAAATATAACAGTGGTTTCCCAGCAACATATCCGAAAAAACTATCGGACTTGATTTCTTTCATGAGCAATTTCACCTGTTCAATAATACTCAGTGAAAATTTTATAAACTTCAGCAGATTGGATGTATTTCAAAGAAATGTTGAACACGCCATGTCTCACCCCAAAAATAGAAATCTCCAGAAAGCTGAAGGCTGATCTGGCTTTCACAAACGCATTCGATAGCCAAAAACAGCCCAAGACTCAAAAAAAAAAACAGATAAATGTAACGACTTAAGAAACGTCTTCAAAGCATCCACCCGTATGATTAGAACACTGGAAACAGTATCTACGAAATAGTCGAGCAAACTTGAGTGTGCCAATGTATTCCATTCAACACTATGTCCCCAACAAATCAACGAGTCCAGTGTTCCTGGTCGAAGTTTAGGATTGCAGTTAACTATGGCACCTTACTTGGATAGAACTACGTTTAAGGACACTAACCCTGCAAGTGACCCAGTTAAAAGCCTGGACCTGAGTAGTACGTATGAGCTAGTTTACCAACTGCAAGCCGAAGAAGTCACCTGGACCATCTAACTTCATCATCAATTATGATCTTAGCTATCATCCTGAAGACCTGTGTCAATAACTGCTTATTTCCCCAAAAATGAAAAACTGCAAAATTTGTGGCAATTCCAATGAATGATTCCAGAAACATGATCTCCAACTACGGGTCGATATCCCTTCTCAGCAACCTAAATTAACTCTTTGAAGAGCTGACACAAGAACTTCTGCAACAAAACCGGTGGCGGGGGTCTTTATTGTGTGCTCAAGAATTGGGGTTGCAAATCTTACTTTTGCATTTTTAAAAATCTGATAAGATAATCGTACAAAAATCGTAGATCTGCGAAATTTAACAAACTCAGGTGAACTGTACGAATCCCATAACTGTAACCCACTTATAAAGCCCATGTTTCTTATATGAACATCGACAACTTCAAACACTATCAACTCTAATCTAATGTATCTACTAAAAGAACCGAAACAAAGCAATATGTATTTTGAAAATTAAAGAAATTATTAACTATCAAAAATCTCTATTTAACAAAAATCTATTAATTCTAGAGCCGCAAGCCTTTGCTGCTGTTTGCTCTTCCATTTTTTTTAATATCAATTTTTAATTGTATATTAATTTATTATTAAATAAATAAAATAAATATTTTTAACTTTTTATGCTTTTTGATATTTGTTTCTAAACGCGGCAAGCGCCAAGTGCTTCGGCATCAACTTCAACGCCATGCTGAGATTTAATCAACACTCAATGAATGTGTACACAAAAGCTAACTTTGCCTTCCCCCGTTTAATCCACTGATGAAAAAGATAACTCGTCTAAGCCCTAACTTCTAACACAAGTCATCAGCTACAGCTCCCCAGTTTGGTTCATTATCTCCAAAATAGTTATGAAGGAACTTCAAATAATTGAAGATCTACACAGGGGCTTGATAAGGACAAGTGAAATTAGTTGTGTCATCGATACAACGATAAATCACGCATCGAATCAATCAATCTTTCAAATCTTATCTTAAAGATCAAATGATGCCCTTACACAAGAGTTTTAATATCTCGGTCCTATTGAAAAAAAGCATAGATCTTGCCCAGAAAATACAAATTAGCTGGGACCTTGGAAAATTATTTGAATAATTTTGTGTCTATTTGCATTAAAAAAGTATGTTAAAGCTCTATAGACTTCGGTGGATGGAAAGGATAAAGTTGAATCAATTATATAAAAAAAACGTATATACGTATGTGCATTGTGCATACCGGAAGGACCATGACGTTATTCTTTCCATACAAAAGTGTTGCTCTCGAGTTCTGGTGAAGTGACTCAACATAATCTTTAGCCACACTTCCTGAACCACTAGATTTAAATGAAGTTGAAGTTGGGTCTTCAGAGTTAGCATGAAGACTTCGCTTAAAATTTATAATAGGTCTTTGAACAGTTGAAGGTTGTCTAGATCCAGTGCTTATTCTGTGGCGTTGAACCTACATAAAAAAACTTGGTTATTTCATATTTACTAATTTAGCAACAGTGTACTCATTTACCAATTCATCAGCGTGTGGATCTGTCCAATAATGATCAGCTGTTTTAGCTCTAGTAAATTCCAAAGCACAAGGACCAACCAACAGTGAGCTCAAAATAGATCCACAATCTGGATCTGCTACCAATGCATCTTTGTCATAAAAGTTGCTTGCGTTTGCTGCCAAATACTCAATGATCTTAGCTAACTTTTTTTCGAATAAAGCCAAACGAATCCAAAGAAATCTAAAGTTCAAAAGAATAAACATGCTTTAAATGTATGTAGATATTTCATGTCATTGGTACAAACCTTACTACTGGAACACTTGAAGGTGGATTGGCTGCAGACACAGAATTACTGCTTCCTTTTTTAAGCAATTGAGCTTTATGAATACTATCTGTGCTTGTACTTGCTGATCTTTTATCATTATTCTCGGATTCCTGTACCTTTTTGCTAATTACCTCAGCTTCAGGACAACTTTTGGCTATTTTATGCAAAAGAGCTGTTGTTGAAGATGTTTTGAACAATCCTAATGCTCGCCGACGTAAACCTTGACTAAGACAAGCCTCAACTGCAGCACAAAGTGCTGTCACTGAATTACTCTCTTCATGGATGAATTTCTTCGTTACTGCTTCTTCCATCAACTGCTTTACTTCTCGTTTGACGGAACATATTAGGCGTTCTTTGAAATCAACTTCTGAAAATATATATGTAAATTTAAATGTACATATTTACGAAAATTTGAAGTAATTTTATTATTATGTGCGCTGTGATAGCAAAAGGAAAATACATCTGTCTTTCGTCTATAATTTTGAAAAAGTTTTTTATTTGTTCTGTGAACTGCGATTGGGGAACTAATTTCTGAAGAAAGGTCACCTATATTTAACGAGTTGAAATGGAGTATAACGTCGCAACCAAAGAGTGTTTCCAACAAGACATTCTAATAATGAGATGGTAGAGTTCTGCTGCATCTAACTCGGTGGGTTTTTTTTCGTATTTTCTTCGAGAAGGAATGAAAACATCACTAAACTTGCAACTCACAATGCATTTTTTGTTTTTCTGAAATATGAAAGATAATCATTGTGCACTTCTGGAGTAAATTTATTAGCATATCCTTCTAACTTTTAAGGTTCTCGCGGTTGTAAGCATACCCTTTCTTATTTACTTAGGTCTTCGGAACTTATGAATGTGAGTTTCCCATTGTGGGGCATATGGCCTCAACTCCTACAAACCATTGTATACGGTATTTCGATCAGCTTTCTCCAACTTTTCCCCAGTTTCCTCATTCCTCTTCGACCGTCCTTCGCCAAATGCTTCTAGGCCCGCTCGTTTGAATGTTTGTGTGAGAGGGTTCCATTGCTTCGCTTGGCTCGCAATGCACTTTTTACCTTTTCGAAGAGTATGGCCAGCCCACTGCCACTTACGTCTTTGTATGATAGAGTCAACGGGTTCCTGACCTGTTCTTGTATGAAGTTCATCATTGGAGAAACGGTGGGTCAGAAAATGCCCTTTATGTTTCGCAGACATCTATTTATGAACGTTTGCAGCTAGCTTTCTTGTGACGGTGTAAGATTTTGACAAGTTCTGCACCCATTAAGAAGCACGGTTATAGATTGATTTCTCCATACTGTGGACAGTATTCCGAACGCTACCTGTTTCCCGATACGACTGTTACTATCTAGTTCGTTCCGTCATCCTAATATCAAGGTAATAAAGAGAAAAGTACTCAAGATGCCCCCCTGGTGCACACATACTTTAATTGGGAATCCTTCGGTGATTCTTGTGAGGCATTTTATCTTATTTTTGTACATGTCCATGATCATCTGCACTTAGACTTCTGGAACTCATAACTGTCCAAATGAAACAGATCTAGTAGTTGTCTGCCGAAAGTTTTTCCAAAATCAACCATTGTAATACGCAAATATCTTTCTATTAAATTTTCAAAAATCTAGGTATTTCCATTATGAATGAAATTAGTAGAAAATCTATTTTATTTCATTGAATTTGATAGTGATGTAATTTATACGTCGAAGCGTAACATTTTTATTTCGAATTGGATTAAAATTTCAAATTATGGAAATGGTAAAAAACCGTTAAATTTTCAAAGAAAAATGTCATCCGACCCAATAAACCTACACTGAGTAATAGTATCTGCTAATAATCACTCTTGAACAGCTAAAAATTAAATAAATTAATATATGGTACTTAACGGCATAATAAGCATTAAAGGGCACTATAACAATATTCTCACTGCATCACCTCACTCGTCATTTCATCAATGTATCTTTGTTTCATCGTCAAGTGCATCCACAACACACTATACTAAAATTAATTTTCTACTTAAATGTTATGAAAATGAAATTAACTTAAAGACCCCAACTGTTTACTAACGGTCCCTAACAAAAACAAGACAGCATTATAAGTTAGACCTTGTTCAAATGGCGCCATTTCCATCTCAATGGAGGTATAATAATATTATAAAAAAAAAATTAAACTCAAATGAGGAATATATAATCTTAATTGGATAAGAGAATCCACATCCACAGTTGTTTTTATTTTAACCACCCACACCGCACAATTTAGAGCAAATATGCTTTCATAAAATGCGACGGATATCGCCCTAAACATAGCCCCCCTTGCAACATCCCTCAATTCTTACGAAGTACCAAAGTGGTGTCTATGACATTGAATATAAACAAAAGCTATTTCACAGAGTTGAAAAAAAAAACAAAATCCCTTCGCTCAACACCCGACTTCACTTGAGTTCGTGACACAAAATAAAAATCTATACCACATCCAATTCAAATGTATTGAGAACTTTTCACTAATACTCTGTGCAGCACCAGTATAAAACAGAGCTGTTGGTAGAGTAAATTGATTGGAAACGCACTAGTTTACTATTTTATTTTTTAGATTTTTATAACCATTTCTACACGAAAAATTGCTTGTACCCGTTATAAAGTAAAGACAAATAATTTTTCTTTTAAAATCAAAAATAGTACTTATGGCCGGTTGCACTAAACGCTTTAAAAAAATTATTAGAATTTTTAGTCTTAAAATGACGTCTGTTCCATATAAAATACATCATTTAAAAGCTAACAAACCTGTTAAATATTGATGCAACCGAATTTTAATAAGGTAAGTTTTTTCGACAAAATCATGTAGAGCAAACAAAATTTAGTTTTTATTTTAGAATTTGAAAAATGATGTTTCCCGTTGGCATTATTTGTTTTTTAAATCTTCATTACTGACTTAATTATTTTTATTGTTGATTTAAATTGATTAAAATTTTGTCCTTTTTCTTTAATGTAATAACTTCTATAGCAAACTAACTGACCCGCTATTAACGTCTTGAATAAATATAACCAATTTTTTACAAAGTTAGTTACCTGCCAGGTTTTGCACTCAAGGGACGATATCTTTAAACTTTTAACATTGTATCCTATAAACTTTTTGTCACATCAATGCTAAATGAGACCTTTTGAAAAAAAAAACAGAGAAACATAATAATCTGTTTGTTTTTAAAAATGGAAGCTGGCATCCGCGCTGATTTGGATGAATTTTTGAAAAAAATTAAATTTTGTTGCATAAAAGTAAAGTAAATTGTTTTTAGAGAAATCACAAATACTTTACATCTTTGTTGTACCTACTTTTGGACTTAATCAAACGGCAGCTCTTATCTCAACCACTTGTTTGTACAACGATATGTCATTTCTTGTTTTTACCTGAGACTGAGGCAACATACAATTTGGTGCTTGCATGTAATTTTCACAGTGGGGTAGGGTGATGTCGAAGTACATAATTGATTTTTCAAAGTTGAAAATTTTGTATTTCCTGTTTGTATTTAACATTATGCACTAGACTATGTTTAAATTCAGGCAAATCAATGAAGAAGTTAAACCTCTTAGTTAGGTTTTCCATAAGTTAATAATAATATTGAGTTTTAGTACTCCAATTATAATAATTTATAATTTGTTGCAACAGTTGGCTCCAGGGGATGAATTGGAAAAGAAGTAGAAAAACATAAGATTCCCATAGAAGCCATATGTAAAACACTGCGCAGGCCTAATTTTTTGTTAGTCTATGTTGAAATTTGGGTTCAGTCGTAGTCACTTTCTCCTGTTGAATGTTTCTTAGTGGGTTAGAAGAGCAAAAGTTTGTTTGCCCCATGCTCCTCCTTTCACTATCACCCCGTCCTCTTGGTCCATTTTATTGGTTTCTACTCACCCCCACTGCCGGATGTTTGAACCATATTCACAGAAGAGATTTTTTTCACAGGTTTTTTTTCTGGTGTAGTTTTTTTTTTTAAAGATTAATATTTAAACAATATTTATGTGGGTACGAGACTTTCGGTTAAAATTAAATTTAAATAAACAACTTAAAACTGATTCATTTTCTGGAAAGAAAAAGAATTTATATGTATGTGTAGTGTAATTAAGGTTCTGGATAAAAAATCAACTCTATGTCTTAAATTTTCTGTACACATCCGAACTAGAGAAGAACTGTTAGACGACTGTTAAAACATTGGTGCATTCGTATGGTGGTTTATTGTAAATCTAGGGGGTTGAAAATATGTGGGACATTGTGGTCGATTCACAGTAGAAATTTACCTGACATAATAAATAAATTATTTAATGCGGGCCGCTGTCTGAATTTTTAATTAGCCATCCTTGAAGATGAGACTGCCGATATGATTGGAGAAACTTGAAACTTAAAAGGTGTATAATTGATTAATAGCTATTTTTTGAAATACGCAACGATTTTACCTTCAGACATAAAGAACTACAACATTTTTTAAAAATTTTATTACATTTTCTATTGAAATAATAAAAATTGTTTCCTGAAACATGGCAACTCTGATAATAATTTTATCAATTAGGTTTAACCCTAACGTCTACTTCGGACAACGGGATTAGGACCAAGTCTTGAATAACAAATACAATTTTTTTTAATTCTGAAAAAAATAATTTTTTTTCATTTAGATAAAATGTTTGTGTTGGTAAGTGTAAGTTTAATATAGAAACTAGAAGTATCTTTTGTCATATAGCATATCCTTTTTAAGTAATGCATTTAACTTCCATACAAGAATAAAAAAAACAGGATCAATAGGATTTATTTTAAGTTTTCATTTTAAATAAATAAATAAGTCTCTAAAAGTTTATAAAAACGTCTTTTGCATTTGTATTTAATATAATACATTTTTTTAAATTTATTTTTAATATTATATATAATAAATTATTGTTTTTTTTTGCTTTTTTTTCAATACAAATGTAAGATAGCTTAAGCAATCAAATTTGTTTAAATGACATTAAACAATAAAAAAGTATAACGGTTCTCCCACGTCACCTTCACTACTGCGGCCGGCATGCGGATCAAAAGAATACAGCAAACGCTTTGAACAAAATACTGACACTACAACGAAAAAATGAGCTAAAATGTCTTTGTTTTAGTTTTTTTTTTTCAAAATTATACTGTTAATAAAAGTTAGATACTTCAAAATAGCATCTCTCAAAATATCCTTAAGACACTTTTACCAACAAAAAAAAATTACAATAATATACTCTGTAAAGCAACTATCGTTCAAATTCAAAAGAAAAATTATGACTCACCGAATTTGTTTTGTTTTATTTTGTTCTTTGTTTTTCGTTTTAATATCGTAGGTAGTAGGTAGGTTGTACTTACGTTATTGAAGACGGCTCGCTAATCCGATGGATGGTGTGCACAGCATTCATAAGAGGGTGCTCGATCTTTGGCCTGTACACTTGGACACAAAAAATGAATGTATTTGCTACGATCTCACAAATAATTTTAAATTATAAATACTTATCTTTTAAAAAGAGCAACTGAGCATTTTAGGCAAAATAATTTATAAAAAAAAAAGAAGAAGAAGATCGTATGTGACGGTGTCATATACGATCTCGGACGGAGATAAAGATGTGATCAGCTGAGCTGATCAGCTTTCTCTTGGAAGTCTTTCAAAGCTTCCTGTAATAGTACTAGTTTGGCTTGATGGATGAGGTGCAGAATCAGCTGGCGATTGGGAAAAACATAGACTGATCAGATTCTGATAATGTTTTTTTTTTGTTCCTATGAAATTCCTGCGTTCCTGAAATTCTTGCGTCCCATCAATGGAGGCAAGTGATCGGGTTTTGCCGTAAAACTAGATGTCGGTCAATGGTATCGTCACCTCGGTCTTGATATTGGCACTCAATCTGACGATCGGTGACGAAAGGTAGGTACACCTTGCTTGACCGTTCGAACTAGCCGATCGGTAATTCGATCACGTCTACTATTGGTGGAGTGCAGATCTTGTGGCAAATGCTCCGAAAGTTTTTTTTTTGTGGTGATGATTTTTCGATGACACTTTGGCGAGAAGGATTGGGATATTTGGCACTTTGATTATTCGCTGTGTTCAAATGAAAAGGAAAAGCTTAGTATTATAACCCTGATCGAGGTTACGGTTTCTCATCGCTTTTTCTTTCTTTGAAATATGTAGCGTGTAGTTCTTTGGGGCGGATTAAAAAGAAACAAACGTACTTTTTCACGCCAAAAGGCGACGTAGATTACACCACAAGTGTGGCTGTTATACTTTTTGATCTCTCTCGTATGAGATTTTTGGTTAGAAATCCTAACAAAATAGTAAAGTTCTATTTTTATTTTCAACCTTCGTGATAGATAAATTTACCTCCCTATAAATTTTGGTACACTTGGAATTACCCAAGGTTTTTATTGTAGGTATATTTCTTGGACTTTAATTAGTTCAAATATGGAGCACTTATTAATTAAGTAGTACTTCTTCGGATGTGATTTCGGACCAGAAAGAACGATTGGATTGAGTACGGATGAAAGGCAATCATTCTGTTGAACGCCATGTACTTCCGCCAATCGTTTGACAAGTGTCAATCAGCTGGTGGGTAATGGAATTCCTCATAACAATTTATAGGGTGGTATAAGTACTTATATATTTAATTCTCTTGGTTCGAAAAACTGTTATACGGGGTCCCCCACAAAAATTTTCAATTTTGTGAACGTAAGTGAATAAAAATGAAATGAAAAAGGACCTATTCTTCTTCTCTTTGACCCCGACCCACTCCTGAGATTAAGAGTAAAATTATGTAGTTTTAAATTTTATTTATAAGGTAGTTTTAATAGTTTACTATCGAATCATTTTCGAATATCCTTGGCGTGAAATACACCAAGTATATTTCCATTTGTATCTGCTAACTCATACAGGTTATTACTGGGGATGCTTTTGACGATTGCTGGTGTGAACTTTGCACAAAATTTGGCATTTCGTTTTTTCGTCGCATCGCTCAAAATAAAATTACCCTTGTACACTGTTTGTCCAACTACGAAGTTCGAACTTTTACTTCTTGTATTATAAGTTCGCTCGTATTTCTTATGTGCTTGTTCAAGGGATGTTTTTAAATGATCGTGTATTACATAAATTCATTTTGCAACTTTTTGGAAGTAGTTCTATTTCGGCATTATTTAGGGCTTTTAGTTTTTTTTTTAAAGTGGGTAGTCCTGGCCATGTTCAATTTTCAACTGACCGAATAAGGCTTCTTGGGGCGACATTCCGATAGCGGCATGTGTTGTTGATCGGAGCGCACTAGCAATAGATTGGACGTTCTTGTCCCAATTTGTCTGATTTGGTTCTTTGGCAAGGTACGAACGGATAGCTGTCAAAACTGAACGATTTACGCGTTCGCTGGCGTTCGCTTGGGGCGAATATGAGGCCGTTCTTACGTGCCGCATTCCATACGCTGAAAGTAGTTTCACAAAATCATTAATGATAAATTGTTTGCCATTATCAGAAAGTAAGGATTCTGGTACTCCAAAAATTGCGAAGACTTGTTCTTCAAGAAAGTTTATGGCTGTGTCACTTGTAGCTTTCCTTATCGGTACATGTACGCGTTACCTTTCTTAGAGCGGGGGTATGGACCAAGAAAGTGAATAAAGACGTGTTGAAAGGGTCTATCTACTACAAAAGATTGGCCCATTGGCGGTCTCAGGGTTGAATTGGGTGCTTTTGAAGTTTTGCAAACGCTGCAGTCCGCAATGATCGCTTTAACTTGTGCCGCCATATTAGGCCGTAATTAGCGTTTTAGCAACACCACCATGCGAAGACTTTGGAGGCTCATGAGCCAGAAGAACTAGACGTCATGGAAGATGGGATCCACAGTTTCCACGTCTGGTCATCCTCAAGAGGATTCCCTGTACTACATTTGACCTTCTTGTAAACAAAACCTTCTGTTACTTGAAAATCAGTTAGTTGATTTTTATTTTTCTCCACCGTTTCTATCAATCCTGCATACTCATCCGATTTGAAATACGGATCTGTAAATTCCTGCATTTCCACGTACGTGTACGACCCAAACTTTTCAACCCCTAAGACTGCCCGAAGGCACTCTAATTCGGTGACGCTATAATTGCGTTGAGCAGAGTTCAGTTTATGTGAGTAGTAGTAGATCGGCCTCTCAACACCGTCTTCATCTAACTGGCATAACACAGTCCCGACTCCAGAGGTTGATGCGTCACACAAAATGATGAAAGGTTTATTGAAGTTAGGGTTAATCAAAACCGGAGCTTCAGTTAAAGCTTTCTTGAGATCCTTAAAAGCTTTAATTGCTTCAGGACCAAAACAAATGATTTTCCCTTTTTAAGGGTCTCCGTTATTATAGGTGTAGCACGAGCAGAAAAGTCCTTGATAAATCTTCGGTACCAACTAGACATTCCTAAAAATCGACGCACTTGTCGAGCTGTCTTTGGTACCGGAAAATCCTTGGTTGCCGCAACTTTGTCAGGGTCGGTTTGAAGTTTTCCCCTTCCTACTATAAATCCTAGGTATTTTAAATGTTTAAAGCAGAATTTCGATTTATCTATGTAAGTTGACAGTTAGTCCTGCAGTGCCCAAACACTCAGATAATTCTTTTAAAATGTCCATATGCTCACCAAATGAATTCGAAATTACCAATAGATCATCCAAATATACATAAAAGTTTTGTCTCAATCTATGGGGCACCACTTTGTCCATAAGTCGGCACAACCTTTGAGCAGCAGCGTGTAAACCAAAGGGCATTACCACAAATTGGTACAGGGTTCACCGGGCACCGAAAACGCAGTCTTTTCCCGTGAGGATTTCTCCAGGGGTATCTGCCAGAAGGCGTGCTTCAGGTCCACACTAGAGATATGTATAATGTGTTTTTGAAGTTCGACTTAGCAGTCCTTAAATATGATGAAGTGTATAAGCGTCTGTTTTTGAGCATTTATTGACTTTCCGAGAGTCTAGGCACAAACGATTTTTGCCTGGTTTTTGTACCAAGACAATCGGCGAGATCCAAGAGCTATTACTCTCCTCAATAATGCCCATCTCCAGCATATTATCGAGCTCATCATACATAAGTTTCTGTACCGCTGGAGACACGGGATAGTGTCTTTGTTTTATAGGCCCAGCGTCGCCTGTATCGATGTAGTGTTCTTCGAGGTGTGTTCGCCCTAAACCACTATTGGCAAAGGACGGAAACATACTGATCACATTTTCAAGTATTTTGGACTCTTCCACTGATAACTCGTGCACATTTGGATCGCAAGGGACCGGCAATATAATGGACGAGATTTCTGAAAGCAGATGGGGTGCTAACTCGAAAAGCTTCCAGAAATTGACGCCCAAATATTGCTTTTGTTCCAAAGAAGGAACAATATAAAAAGTCAGTACTCTGGTCTTACCTTTGTAGGTAACATCTGTAGATATTTCACCAATTATTGCCTGTGGTTGACCACTAGCTGTTCTGACGTTTGAACTGAATTTTTTGTAGGAAAGACCACTGCTTTTAAGAAGTTCTAAGCAGCCTGCACCAAGGCAACTAATGCTAGATCCACTTTCCAGTAAACCAAGCATTTTTCTACCTAAAATTTTTAAAGCCGCATACGGTCGCGGATCATCGCTATTACTAAGGCACGTTGCCGAAATTGCTTTGTAGCTGTTTGTCTTTTTCTTAAACCTTTCTCTAAGTTTTAAAATGCGCGAGGGATTGGTGTTGAAAATTCGAGATCGTACTTCATTATAATTAGTAAGTCTCTCGTGTAATGGTATAGGAGTTGGCTTTGGCAGTACTAAATTCGTTTTACCTTCAGATCCTTTCAAAATAATTATCATTTTATCCATTTCAGTTAAATTAGGTAAGTCAGGTAAATTAGGTAAGTCCAAGAAATTAGGTTAGTTAGTTTTCCTTTAATTGTTCTCCGGGCTCTTTGTCTGAGGGCAACTCTCCCCGGAGTTCAGTTTGCCCCGCTTTCGGTTTTCCGAGCACTTAGGACAGTTTGGGAAAGTTGTATTTCATGTCCACATTTGTAGCAAAATAAATTGGGTTGTGGACTTGGACATTCTCTATAAGAGTGTCCTTTTTGTCTAAAATTCCAACACGTATAATATGACGTGTCAGGCTTACTACGAGAAAACGACATTGCGTCTATTTCTGGAATTTCAGAGATGGAATCCAAGTCGAGCTCACTAATTTGCTTGCGAAGATTTGATAGGAGTAACTGCTTGTTACGTAAAGCTTCATGTTGGTTAACGTATTTTTCTATTGTCCCACAGACATGAATCATCTCAGGCAAACTATTCGTGCTAAACGTGATTAAAAGTTCACCAGTACGTCGCTTTACATTTTGTTTTAACAATTCTATAAGCTCTCTCGGAGACTTAGGTTTGTTAATCCGAGCGTTGAGTTTCGAAATATCATTAAAGAAATCGTTGAAACTCTCGCTCCCTTGACGTCTATCAAAAATTCTTCGAGATATTTCGGAATCGGTTTCTAAGCTTCGGAATTTCTCAAACAAAGCTGATTTGAGAGTTGGCCAATTGGCATTGGGATGCGCCTTGACGTACATCCAGTCAAGTCTCAACTGATCCCGCCACAAAAAAATGAAAATTAAGATAAATATTCTCCCATGTCGCATTATAACAGTCTTTCAGTCTACCCAACTTAAAGACAAAATCATCTACGGTCATTTTTTGATTATGGTTTTGAAATGGTTTACGTACGGAGGATGATGGAGAATCTCCATTTAATGTACAGAAATTTGGAGAATCAGAGTCTAAATGCAGAGTATTTAATTGGTTGACGAAATTTTGAACGTTCTGATTAAGTGGCTCCTTTAGTTCAAGTAGTATATTTCCTGCTGACGGTGGGATTATGTCCGCAGGTTGACCTCTCGTCGTCATACTCTGTTGGTTTTGTTGACGTACTACATCATACTCTACGGAAGTGTTACGTATTGGAGTAGGTGCACTCAACGCATCGCGTATTGTGGCAGAAACAAGCTGACGAATTTCAATTTTCTCTCTCGCCAACTCTTCTTGACGTCTCGTCGTAAATCTTCTGTTCTATAAAGACCAATCGAGGCATTAACAATCGTCTGTATCCTTTCGGTAAGACTCTCGTCATGAGTGTTCACTTGACTACTCAAAATTGGGTTTGTACCACCATTATTTTCTAACTGTCTCAGAGCTGCGTTAGAAGCGTGTGGTTGTTCGCTAATCGATTCGTTAGACTGTTCTACGTTATTGAGATTATGAGGTGTATTACCTTGTTTATTGTGTTTTTTGGTGGCATGATTGTTAAAAAAAAAGTTCAAAAAGTAGTTTCAAACCTTAGAGTATATATAATATGGAGTGCTTGTTCCTATATCAAATACATTGTAACGCCAGAAGCACAGATAGGGGGCGCTAGTATCTACTTTCTTACAGTTTCGGGAAGCACCAGCGCGGACCTGTCAAACTTCAATCATAGTTTTTTTTGTATTTTTTTAAGGGGGAAGGAAATTAAAAAAAATTAAATTAAATTTAATTAAATTCTGGAGAGGGATAACCACTAATCAGTGGGGATAACGCACTCTTATTCGAGGTCCACGCTTTTGCTTCCCGAAATTAATGAAACTAGCGCCCCCTGTAAAAGCTTCACGTTTGAAATTGAACAAGCACTCCATATTATATATTATACTCTAAGTTTCAAACTAAAGAAAGTTTCAAAAGGGTTTAGATAAAACAAACAAAAAAAAAATCAATAATGATAATTGTTGGTTAATTGTAATTGTAGGAAAATTGGTTTTGGGCTGTATTAAATTCATTAAAATGTGCTAGGGTTTGTACAATAAGTAAGTGTTTAGACGAAAAACTAAAGATTTGGATTCAAAGGAAAAATATTTTAAAATACTTTCATGTTCAATGAATAATGTAAATCACAAGATTAGAAATCATTTAGAGAAGAAAAAAATAATCGCCACTTAAAGGTCGTCTTTCTCTTTTCAATGCAAACTGTCTTCCTGTGTAAGTATTTGTTTTAGTCTTTCAAAAGTAGGGAAAAATATCGAAATGTGTTCTTAATAGTTTGTGGGAAAGCGACGTAGTAATTTATTTCTTTCTGTTTTCAGTAGAGACATTCACTGGAACAGAAAAGAGGCGCTACGCGGTGTGGTGGTAATCTGTACCTAATATACCAGGTCGTCTCATTTACTCCTCCAGTGAAAATACCTGTATTTGTGAACAAAACGATGTCACATGTAACGCAAAACTGACAGAAAGTGGTTTCTAGAACCGACATTCCAGGTCGTTACGATTTTAATAAGGATTGCGTGTATATATTTGTACAATAAGAATAGTAGCTGCAGATACAGAGAAGAACTCTTTAATCTGGTCTACTTTCGTTTGTATTTTCCAAAAAAACTTAAAAGAAAATAACAAGTTGCAGCTAAAATCATATAACTATAAAACAAATTACTATAGATTAAAACAAATAATATGCAGATATTTCGCTTCGCTGCCCCACGTTTTGGGCGCCACCTGTGTAACGTGTTTTTATACCCTAGAATGAGTGATGTTAAGCCAGCCCACAAGGAATAGGAACCCCCTTGGGATTCAGCAGGTTGTAGGGAAGGTTGTCCTAGGTAGGCATGCTTGCTCACACGCGTCACTAGCTCGTCGGTGTCGTGGGATCTTGCACTGCTCCCGGACATTCGTTACTTTTAACATGCCTATAGTTTAAAAAAAGAACCACACACAAACAGTGTCCACAAACTCTATAAACTATAATCCGACTATAAATAATACTTCCCTCTAAATATCCAAGTCTTTTAATAGGAAACCATAAGATGTCGTTCGGTTCCCTTTGCGCAACCCTCCCACAGTCACCTATTTGAAATAACAAAAAATAGTGACCATCCATGGCCAACGTCGCGCAAAAATCTTTGACGAAGGGTCCTAACTCAGAGTCGAGTAATTATTTACAATCTACTCCCTTTTCGTTGATTACGATTCATTATCGCACTCCCCCTTTAGCACTAAAAATTGTCTCAAAAACTCATTTTAATAACTATACCCACTTAGGAAGAATAATTAAATTTAAAGAACGTCATATCTCAACTAACAATGTATTCAATTACATATGTACATATTTTATTCTAAATTGAAATTATAGCTTAAAACACAAATATGTGGTTTTATTTCTTTTAATTGCTCAGGATACGTATCCGACTGTGTACATATGTGCTTATGTTTGAGTCAATTTTTTCTTTGTTTATTTCTTTAATTCTCGTTGGATTTTTTCTTCATTTATAAACTTTTCTCTTTATTGTTTAAATTCATATTCAATTAATGAGTAGCTTTCTTCTTTTCTCTTTTATTTTCACCTAAAACTCACGCACAAACACCTACACACTCTGGCGTATACGTAATTTCTTTTTTTTTATTTATTCGCTGCCTTATTTTCTTTTTTACTTTGTAATGTTTTTCGTACTCTTTAATTAAATTAATTTCTACTCTTTTGTTGATATGGCTCACTTTATCAAAATATTTAGTTTTTTTTTTCAAAATTATACTGTTAATAAAAGTTAGATACTTCAAAATAGCATCTCTCAAAATATCCATAGGACACTTTTCTCAAAAAAAAAAAATTACAATATTATACTCTGTAAAGCAAATATCGTTCAAATTCAAAAGAAAAATTATGACTCACCGAGTTTGTTTTGTTTTATTTTGTTCTTTGTTTTTCGTTTTAATATCGTAGGTAGTAGGTAGGTTGTACTTACGTTATTGAAGACGGCTCGCTAATCCGATGGATGGTGTGCACAGCATTCATAAGAGGGTGCTCGATCTTTGGCCTGTACACTTGGACAAAAAAAATGAATGTATTTGCTACGATCTCACAAATAATTTTAAATTATAAATACTTATCTTTTAAAAAGAGCAACTGAGCATTTTAGACAAAATAATTTATAAAAAAAAAAAAATTTTAATTTAATACAATGCGATAATTAGTTGATGCTCGACGTCTTGATTTATTTTACGTTGGACGTATGCAGGTGGTCGGTGACGGTCGGACGGAGATAAAGATGTGATCAGCTGAGCTGATCAGCTTTCTCTTGGAAGTCTTTCAAAGCTTCCTGTAATAGTACTAGTTTGGCTTGATGGATGAGGTGCAGAATCAGCTGGCCATTGGGAAAAACATAGACTGATCAGATTCTGATAATGTTTTTTTTTGTTCCTATGAAATTCCTGCGTTTTGGATGGTTCCCCATCAATGGAGGCAAGTGATCGGGTTTTGCCGTAAAACTAGATGTCGGTCAATGGTATCGTCACCTCGGTCTTGATATTGGCACTCAATCTGACGATCGGTGACGAAATGTAGGTACACCTTGCTTGACCGTTCGAACTAGCCGATCGGTAATTCGATCACGTGTACTATTGGTGGAGTGCAGATCTTGTGGCAAATGCTCCGAAAGTTTTTTTTTTGTGGTGATGATTTTTCGATGACACTTTAGCGAGAAGGATTGGGATATTTGGCACTTTGATTATTCGCTGTGTTCAAATGAAAAGGAAAAGCTTAGTATTATAACAACCCTGATCGAGGTTACGGTTTCTCATCGCTTTTTCTTTCTTTGAAATATGTAGCGTGTAGTTCTTTGGGCGGATTAAAAAGAAACAAACGTACTTTTTCACGCCAAAAGGCGACGTAGATTACACCACAAGTGTGGCTCTTATACTTTTTGATCTCTTCCTCGTATGAGATTTTTGGTTAGAAATCCTAACAAAATAGTAAAGTTCTATTTTTATTTTCAACCTTCGTGTAAATGATAGATAAATTTACCTCCCTATAAATTTCGGTACACTTGGAATTACCCAAGGTTTTTATTGTAGGTATATTTCTTGGACTTTAATTAGTTCAAATATGGAGCACTTATTAATTAAGTAGTACTTCTTAGGATGTGATTTCGGACCAGAAAGAACGATTGGATTGAGTACGGATGAAAAGCAATCATTTTGTTGAACACCATGTACTTCCGCCAATCGTTTAACAAGTGTCAATCAGCTGGTGGGTAATGGAATTCCTCATAACAATTTATAGGGTGGTATGAAGTACTTATATATTTAATTCTCTTAATTCGCAAAACTGTTATACGGGGTCCCCCACAGAGGCATGGCCAGAAGGGCCGTCAGCCAGATGATAACTGTGTTTTTAAATTTCAAAATTTTATAAATTAATTGATTTTCAGCATGTTTTAATTTAAAAGACTTCTCTTATTATTTTTCTTCTATAATTTAATGCTATCTTAATAAATTGTGATAGTTTTTGCCAGTGGTTGGTAAGGATATCTTCTTCTTCTAAATAGTTTTGTTGCCATTTTTGTCACCGTATCTCTACCAGAATTGGACATTTTGCAATGAAATGGACTACATTTTCCCTTTCGTTAGTATTGCATAACGAGCAGTTGGGTGATAGGTCATTACGGTGTGGTACAAAACTCAATGGAAGCAATTCTCTTCTTGCTCGGAATATGAAAGATATTTCTTCCCTACTAAAGTTGTCATTGAAGTAGTTTCCTTCACCTAGATCGTATTTGAGCTTCGAATAGGTTTCCCTGTGGATTGAACTTTTCTCCTTATCTATGTTGTCTTCTCTTGCTTTAGAACGTATCCTTTCGAGTAGATTACAGAGAAGAGGCTTCCAGTCTGCCAGGTTATACAAAGTCAAGTTTAAAGGGATCTCACATAAGTCTGCCAAATTTTTCCATTCTTCAAACCAAGAACTTTTGGATTTAATCACTAGGACTGCAATTTTTCTAACTATTTTATCGATGTGGCTGTTCATAAGTTTTACAATGTAGTTAAAATGTAGCTTTAAGGTTGTACATTGGTGATAATCCCGTTTCGAAGAGCAGCATGTAATTTAATGTTGTTTTTTTTTTGTTTTTTATAATTTGCGCGCGCTTAAGGGGATGGTGTACCCTTTATATGTTGTTCAACACAGCGCGGGCGTGAAGGATAATGATGGGAAGGGAAAGGTATGCTTTGTATATATAAATTATAGTACTATCATGGCGAGTTTTTTTTTAGGGTTGCGCGGAGGTGTAAAATTCGATTTTGGGAGTCTTTAAGCGTCAAAAATTGGTGGTAGGAGCAAGAGGAGACTATTTTTTGGATTATTGCATCCAAAAAATATCAATAAATATCGATTAAAACCTCCATAAGCTCTCCGCAAAAAAAAAAAGAGTAAGGGTTGCAAGCATACTTTAGATGTCGTCCTATTCGACTTTCATCATGAGAGTACTATAGTTTCATATACAAAGAGGTATGTGGCGCGAGGTACTGAGACTGAAGGTGGTGGTTGTCTCAGATTTTATCTCCATGGTTGGTGGCTGGGCTAGAGCGGAGAAATGCCGGATCTTATATCAATGTCCCTTTATATAATTCGCATTATTTTGTTCATTGTCATATTTGTTGGGCATACTAGTCACATGTTGTTAGTGTTTTGCCTGAACAACATGTAATGAGTAAACCAGCCAGCGGCCCAACAACGATCAATGATAATGGAATAAAAACATGACATAGAACTACGGCAGGGATCGAACCTGTGATCTGTGAGGTTGGCAGGCGACCACGCATACCATCGCGCCACGGCCAACCCTGTGTCTGGTAGCCAAAATTATCGTTTTAAAAAGAATCGCAGGAGTTTTTCGGATTTTCTGACTGACGCCAGCCCCATGATTCTGCCGCATAAAACATGATTGACTCGGATGTTGTGGTAAAAACTTTGTATTTGGCAATGAATGAGAGATCAGGGTTTCCATAGATATTCTCCCATACTGTAATAATTTTTTTTCCATATGTTTTTCAGTATTAAGGTTGCTTGTTATAATGAAGCCCAGGTATTGGTACTCCTTAACATTTTTGATTTGATCCTCCCGTTTTTCATTGGCAGCTAAACGTCCAGTTCCTCTCCGAAAGACCATAGTTTTTGATTTGCTGAGATTTGCTGTATATTGAAAATATAATTGATTTTCGAAAAGACTCCGGTGCTTCTCCTGTTCTGAAGATATTATTATATACTTTTGTGAGGTGTATATCTAGCCACAACTGATTCCACTTCTGAGTATGTTATTTCAATGTCCAATATACATATGATTTTTGAGATTTGACCTAGCGTATTGTTTTGGTTGGGAGAAAAGTTCCGTGTTTAATTGTTGTTCGAAGTGATCTCTTAGTGTTGATGCAGGTAAATGTAGTTTTGATGCAAATGTTTTTCCTTTTATGTTTTGTATGACTTTCCAAAAATCGGATGAGTTCTTGCAGTCCGCTATACTTTCTGCCTGTGTCTTAGAGACACTAGCCTTTTTTGATCTGCATAGTGCTTTGTACTGTCGATTTGCTTCCATGTAGTCTTCTTTTAAGGAGCTAGCATTAAAATTTTGATATACATAGCTTTAAATAAGCAAACAATTTTTTTCTGGCAGACTCGCAGTCCTTATCATACCAAGGTGATTTCGATTTAAAGGCCATAGGTGGGTTTGAACGTGTATCCGCTGCCGATACTATAATGTTTATTGTTGTTTGCTCTAAAATTGTGTAAAATTTCTACACTTACACTGTTTAACTACTTAATTATTCTTTTTTAACACTATTTCAGATAAGCTGAACTTTTTATTACTTAACCAGTTTTATACACAAATCAATTCAAATAAAAAAATATATTATATGTATATTTGGTAGAATGTATTATAAATCCCAAAAACATTTGTTTTTAATATTATATTTTAATATTGTCGTTCACTGTAATTTTTTATGTTTTGTACCGAAGAATCAAATCGGTTCATATAGTTCATAACAAACACCACAGAAATAAATGATTTTTCTTAATGCTAGTTTATTTACAGTTTATTAGGTAATCCCTGATCATGCCTAGTTCCCAAAATGTGCATTGTGCATACACAATATACATACAAAATAAACTAAAAATTGCAAAAAAGGCAATTTCGGCCCCATTCAATAAGTATCTTTGAAAGTTTTATGAGAAATTTAACCCACTCTGAACAAACCGGCCATCAGTTCAGAAGATAATATGCAAACTGGAAAATGCACGGGATATAGTCATTAACCAAATCCAGCGAGCAGATCTCATATACTTTCGCTAAAGAAGATATTTAGGTACCACAAAGGACTTCTTTTCTGAACTAAGAATTTATTAAGGGAAACCTTAAGGTTGTTTTATTAAGCTTGCGTGTTGCGTGCGACACCTTGAGGGTAAAGATTCACTCCTTAGGTCTAGATCAAGGGTCTTTCAATTAAGGATGCCTGGTTTAGTAGGAGATTGTGTTAATGAAAGTAAAAAAGCAATGTTAAATCACACTAATATCTTTTTGAATTTTTTTTCAATTTTATCATTGATAGAAAGGTCTGCTTTTATCCCAGAAATGAACAAAACTGGATATTGTGGTCACTTCGGCGTGTAGCAGAAACAAAATAAAACAAATATGTTTACATTATAAACGTTTATTTAATTTTGTCTAAAATATTTTTTTATGTTATTATACCTATACTTAATATAAACAAAGTAATTCGCATAAAATTAATCGTGTACATGTACATACTCGTGCGTATGGTCGAAACAAGAAAAAAACTATCGTTTAGCAGAGTAAATTTAATTTTATATATGTATAACTGGATAATAAAAACATGTGTGCTGGACTCGTACAAATCAACAACATATCTATTTAACATTAGTTATTAGCAGGACAGGTGTCCACTGTCCGTGCATATTTTGTACAGTTAATTCAAGCCTCAACCCTCCAGGTCACTGTCTCACTTCAGTAGCCAGGCAGGCACCACTATAAACATTTTTATTTAATTAAAAGTATTTTAACAAAAGTACATGGTACTAAATTCCTTATTAAAAATAAAATATAAAAAAATAATTGTATAAATTAAGTTTGTCAAAAAAATGCTGAAAAAAATTGATCAGAAAATTTAATTTTGTCAAAGAAATTGGTTAAACAAATTCATTGGTTAAAGATTTTTTTTCTCGAGGTTCAAAAATTATCCACTTGATTGTTCCCTGACAATTTTTTTTGACGAATTTTTTTGTCCGTCAGTTTCACTGGAATTTTTTTGAACCGCGAGATTTTTTGTAAACGATTCTCATCTTGTTTCTTATCTACATGAATACAATTTTATTTTGCCATACCTAATCGATGACATCACACTGTTTACTTGTTCAATTAAGTTTTCCTGTCTTGATTTTTACATCACAACAATAATTTCTCAGAATTCACTGTTCCCAAAATATAACTATGTACATATATGAATAAAATCAGTGTAAAAAAAATATTAAAATAATCTAGTTTTCATTGCTGTTTTATGATAAAATCTAGTTTTCTAGATTCAACCAGATGTAGTGTGCTCGTTTTGTTTTGTTTTATTTTTTTTTTTGAATTCTTAAGAAAATTAATTAAATCCTTAAAAAAATAAATAAAACTTATTATAAAAATATCTAAAATTTTATATATGTATGCCATTTTCTTTTGTAAATATATAAACTTTTTAACAACTTCGGTTTTTTTCTTTAAAGTAATATATTTAAGTATAAATGTCTAAAACTTCTATATATTTTATTCTTTATCACTTATGTATTTTATTTTGAATATAATTGTGTATTTTCTTGTTTTTGTTTTTATTTCTAATGAGTTTTAACATATATGTATAATATTTCTACTAGGTATACATACTTATAAAAGGAAATAAAAAAAAAATTGAAAATAACAACTTGAATAATTTCATTGAATTATTTTATCATAAAAATGTTTCTCTTCACATACACAATGTAGTTTGCTTATATATTTTAACAACATTTTTTAAATTAAATATCGTTACAGGTATACGACAAAGGTACTCCATTGTGAAAACTCAAGCCAGATAGTTTTTTTTTTATTAGAATTCAGTTCAAGTAGTTTTAGATTTAATTTTAGTTTAATTATAGACGCAGTAAAATCGTATTTAAAAATAACGTGAGACTCATTTAGATATAAAAAAGCAATACTGCTTATACATAGGTATACAAAATGCAACCTCGCCCGCTTGAATTTACACAAGTCAACTTGATTCAAAGCGAAGTTTGTTCGCAGCAGGTTGGTTGGTTTTTCTAAAATAACCTTCAAAGTGTAATGATAATAATAAACAAACTCATCCTATGGATTACTTCATTGAAAATTTTTGTTAGCAAAGAGATTCGAGGATGGAATAATCATTATCAGAATAAGGATGATCAGTGGCCAAAAAACTGTTCTCAAGAGAAATTGCTTAAATCTACACACTGTATAGGTTCTAGTTTAGTTTGCTCTGAATAAAAATGATTGTAAAAGCTGATTAAGTTAGTTTAAATATAATAATAATATAAATATTCACCCTTATTGTGAGTTACAAATGCCAAATAATAGTTATTAATTTAGTGGTTATTGGGTTCTTTTAAACTCATTTTATTACTTTTATTGAAAATTAAAAAAAAAGGAAAAAAAAACTTCAAAATATCGTCGTATTATTTCATTTGATAGAGCCTTTACGGTAAAAAATTCCAATTCAATCAAGTTTATGAATTAATTTTTCTAAGCATCAAGAATACGCTATTTTTAATTGATAATTTTCTACCCATCGAAAAACAATGTCGGTTGATGGAATTATTTTACTGCGTACGTTTTTATATGACACGTACATTTGCCTAACTACATTTTCTCAAAATAATATTTTAACTAGTCTATAGGTATATAAGAAAACCATGTGTCGTAGATTCATGTTCACTTACAGTAAAATACTTTTTGGTGATATACTATTACTTATTCTTATATCACGTTTTCACTCGGCCAAATGAGGTAACTTTGATGATAATTTGCAAAATAACATAGCTCCCAAATTATCTCACACCAATTTCGTATTTTTAAACAGAAGCAATACATCATGACAGTTTTTCAAATTTCTGCATACCTGCAGAACTTTCCTGTGTTTAGAAGAAAATAACAACAATAAATATTTCGTCGCTTTAATACAGAACTAGTCTAAGTCACAATTTAAAATTTTTTCTGTGGAGCGGTTTTAAAACCGCAAAATAAAAATATAACACTTGGGACATACATAACTGTTATTTTGTACGATTAAAATACTGAATGAACAACATCATTTAGGAACACGGTCATCAAACAGACAGACACCCGCATAATGGAACTGGCTTTGTTTCTCACGATAAAAAAAATATCGAAATTTTGACTTAGACAAGTTCTGCATTAAAGCGACGATTTGTTCAGACATATCTGGCTCCAGTCACATAATATGTACATATATGTGTTGGATATGTGATATAATCTGTCTAGCAAAAAGAAGACTTTTTCAAAGACTTTTTTTTACCTTTTTTGTAAGTTTTTATGAATTTTTTTTTCTGACTAAAACCGATAATTTTGATTTATTTCTTCTATTATAAATTCTGTAAATATTTTTGTTTTATTTATTTTTCTACCTACTACAAGTCTACCTCTACATACATCTAAAACACAATGTATAATTTGTCCTAATTTTTCTTGACATACATTCGTATCTCTACTATTTTTTGTTCGTATAAATATGTGGGCCATTAAAATGATCTTATTTATTTTCGATGATTGTTTGCAGCTGCAGAACCAAACTACGGGATAATTGCAGAATTGACGCAGCGTTGTGACGTTCTGCCATTTCTGTTAAATTAGAAAAAAAAAAACAAACATGGACAAAAGTTTTTATTAAATCAAATAAATTAAATTGAAAAAAAGTAAAAAAAAACTTACCGTTAAAAAACTTAATTACATCTGTAAAATCCATGCTGTTTGATAATATAATATCTCGGTAGGTTTCCAGTAAGGCCAAAGCCAAAAATAAAACAAAATGTGCACTAGCGACATGTTTTGCCGCCCAAATAACTTCCCATGTTGAAAAAACATCGTCGTAAATAAGTTCACGCTTGAAATCCAAAAGGAACCAGCGGTAGCAAAAGTAAAAATGAGTATAGTCTCCGTGAGAATCCATGAGATCATACATTTCCGAATCCAAAATTTGAATGAGAGATCTAAAAAAAATGCAAAAAGTTCAAATTAACGAATTAACAAAATTGAAAATTTCAATTTTATTGCTTGTCAATGTCTAGCATACAAAATACTTATTTGACGCTTATAAATTTTGCCTTCACTATCAAATTTCGAATTGCACCCAATCTCTTGTCATCGTATTCTTCATAAATATGATATGAAACATATCGGATTTTAAGACATAATGAAAGCAGGCGTCTTTTTAACTCTTTTTTTTTTGTAATTTAGTTGTAATGGTCAGCAACTACATAAATGTGACCTATTCAACTATTAGTTATATGTGTGCATATGCCTGTAAAACAAATGAGTCAATAGCTAAGAAGTCAATAACTAAATAAAGATACGTATTGCACCATTCTCATAATTTATGAAGATCTTCCTGTAAAAGTTCGCTGAGTCTATTCTTTAAATGTATTAAGTAAAACCGAAGGAAGATCAATAATTAATAAAACAAACAATAACGGCCCAACATGGCTCCCTTGTGGTAGACATGAATTTACTTTAAACCATTTAGAACGATCGCTTTTAAAAACAACACAATATTATCTAATTCTGAGATACCAAGAAATTCTTAAGATAAAGCGATCTTTTAGCCCAGTGATGCTTAGTTTTTTCGTCGAAAGCCTTTATGAAATCACCCAGCAAACATTTTTTGAAGGTTCAGATTTCGTTTACCAAAAATGAGGAATAATATTCATAAAACTTTCAGTTTTGTGAATGAATTATGAATGAACACAAAGATCCAACAAATTTTTACGAGGGACATGCAAAGAGATTTGTATGCTCTTTATGTATCAAGAAAAAAGAAGAAAGTAACATTCAGTTTTCATTAATTTTTCTTCATAAATATGAGTGTGCACAAGGAAATGCTAAAAAAAAGATCTTGTTGTTTTCACCAAAGGTTAATCTCGTTGAGGATTAGTAAATCTTCTGAAGTGTTTCCACCACATTAAAAAGATTTAAATAAGATTAAATTTGACAGCTTCTTGAAAATTCTAATGGCGTTCTCTTATTTCTTATGAAGTGAGTGAGATAGAGGGTTCCATCTGTGTCAAACAGAGCAAAAAAATTGTGGAATACGTTCCACAACACAAAGAGAATATGAAATTAGGGATGTTCGGTTATCGAAACTATTTGTCCATGAAGATTTATACAAGATTTATTTGAAATCTCCTTGAAATCTCAAGATTTATTAATATGGTAAATCTTCGAGATTTGTACAAGATTTATGGATAATCTACTTAAATCGCGATTTAGCTCTTGGTGAAAACGTAGTATTACATAGGCAAAAGTTTAGTTTGACTTAACTTGTGCATTATCAGTTTTTGTTCATGCTTCCAATAAGGCAAACGCATAAGCAACGACAGCTGCTTCAACAAAAAGGTAAAATTTATAAAATATCTATGTATTTACATTATAAAAATGTAATATTTTTATATTTTACTTGACTCTTTTTTAGGAAAAAATGAAAAAACAGAATGAATTCCTAGAATCTGATCTTTAAAGTGATACACTTTAAACGATTGTGTGTCTCCTTGGGACAGGGTAATCATGAAATCGTTGATTTTCATGATAAACAATTACATTTTTATATTATGAACGAGACGAGTACATACATGATTCCAATGTAATTCATTGAAGGAATTCTGAGTATCTTCTCTTTAATTAATCATATTGAAATCATTTTTATGATTAAATTTAAATGAATATATAGATTTATATACGTTCATTTAAATGAATTATTTTTTGGATCATAATTGATTCACTAAATGATTCAAATCAATTTCAATATCGCTGAATCTTCTCTTTCTGCCATTCAACATGTCGTAGAGTATATACAACAGTTGTTTGCTTATGCCAAGTCTGGACAGCTTCAGATACAGGCCTTCTAACCATACGGTGTCCAAGGCTTTCTCCAAATCTACCAGACAGGCGCCCGTACACTGTCTCTTAGATTTGTTCCATTGGATATCAGAAACGAGCTTAGACGCAACATGAATGGTGTCATGTCCTGCCTTGAACCCGAACTGATTATGTGGTATGATATTATTGTCCTCAGCCCACTTGGACAGAGCTCTATTGACAACTTTCTCGAATACCTTGCTGATACTCGGAAGAAGATTTATCGACCGGAGATTTGCCGGATTGGAGGCTTCCTTTCCATTTTTCGGGAGAGGATGTACCACAACTGTTTTCCAGCGCACTGAATAATATGCATTATTCAGCAGGGAATTTGATCCATTTAGCTTGGCGACTGTGGCGTTTGCCAGATTTTCTTCATTGAATCCGGTGAAACCGAGATTCTCCGATCGCCATTGCGTTATTTCTTTCCGAAGGTAGAAGTGGTTAAGCAGGGTTCTGTTTTCCAGGTCGTGGTTCGGCGAATGCTAGCATTCACCTTATACACTTGCTGGAACGCAGCCCCCACTGTCTCAACTTTCTCTCTCGGATCTTCAATATCAAAGAAATCATCGTCCAAGACGGCTTCCTCCGGATCTATGCCTGCTGTCAGAATAACGTCTCTGTTATCTGTCGTCCTCTGAAGTTTAAGACACGGAAGGTAGTTCTGATCATTTTTCCTGAAAATCTTATTAATTTGCGGGAACATACTAGGGTCGCTAGAATTAACGATCCGAATGTTTTTGTCCCAGTACAAATTAATAGACAATCTGTAATTTTCCTTGATCAGTTTGTTGACGTTTTTAATCTACGACTTCAGTGTCATTATCTCCGGATTGTTTGTGTCAGTAAACCGTCTAGTCTGTACAAGCGTTTAAGTCTTGTCAAAAGTCCACTTTTCTGTCTGTGTAGTGCGTCTATGGTCGCGTTCCGGTACATGTTAATAGCGTCTTGTTCTTTGTATTTCCGTATTGTTCTTTCCATCGTTCGTTTAGGTATCCGTCAATTTTTTTATTTGTCAGATTCCTGTTATTTGGAGGGGATATATTATTCGAACGAAGTACGTTTGCCAGAGCGTTGGTGAAGCGTGGCCAGCGCATCTTACCGTAGTTGTAAGAGTGCACCGGCACATACTCCTGCAACTCCACAAGCTCGTTCGGTAGTTGTATTACGGGGGCGAGTCCGCAGTGGTCACTATCGTACTCGATCGTCCGTAAACAATTTCTTGGTCTTGAACCCACAGTGTCAGTAATTGTCAGTCTTGAGTCCATGAGCAATAGATCCAGATAGGAACTGCTTCTTGGGAACGATGACATATCAGTAGCTAGGAGGTCGAGCATATGCTCAACATTCTATTGACCCATCCAGGTAAACAGATGGTTACCTCTCGGGTTTTGGATTTGATTTCCCCAATCGGGATGTTTGGCATTGAGATCACCGGCCATGAGATAATAGTTCTCTGGCGAGTTCAGTTGCAAGGACTGAAAAAGTTTTTCGAGCTCTGTTGTAAAGTCAGTTGGCTGAGGTGATTCCGGTGCGTAAGCCGCGATCACATACATCCGCTTCCCCTGTTGGAGAGGGATGCATACGATGCCCGCCTCAAGCAACCGAAATCGGCGTACGTCACTGTTGTATATAACTCTATAGCTGATGCCTTTTCGTACGAAGATAGCGACACCACCTCCTTGAATTGAGTTGGGCCGGTCTTTTCGTACGATATTGTATTTATTATGCATCAGTTTGTGTTTCTAGTTCAGCTTAGTTTCGCTGGCCAAAAGCACATCTGGACTTTGGTCTTTCAACAATTGGAAGATATTCGCTCTACGTTCTGTCCTAATCAGTGAATTTACATTCACAGCTAGGATCCTAAAGGGCCCCTCCGGCAGCGCGCCTTTAACCTATGTGCGTTAAGCTCGGCAACCGAGTGTAGAGTGCACCCTCGACGCCTGCTCCCTTATGTGGTTTTGAAGTCCTGCTAACTGGCCCTGAATGGCCAGCAGCATGCTTCTTATCTCGGCCTGTGCATCCGGACCCCTTGGCACTAGGGCCGGTTGGGCTGCCTTTAGCGCAGGCTGTACCGTATTTACCGGACGGAGATACTCCTCAACTTATCCAGTTTGCTGCGGGGCGAAAGCTGTACAAGGAAGATCGGCAATTTCCGATTCTCCCGTCTGGCCTTAACTGTAGAGAAGGGCTTGACCCCGATAAAATCGAGATCGTCGCCCGCTTTTAGACGGAGCTCATCTAAGAGCACCATGGGTTCCGTGCAGGAATCTATGCCCTTCAAGAGGACCGTTTGTTTTTTTTCAGCTTTAGGTGTGAAACTAAAGAACTCAGTGGTGGTTTTTTTGAATAAATTTTTAACTTCTTTATAGTGTTCCAGAGTGGAACACTGTATGCTATGATTATTATTATTTCTACGTTTAATAGTAAAGTTTGACCTATGGCCGACTTACATAGATTTATGGTATCGTTTAATTCCATCTTGTATGTTGTTGATGGGTGACACCTTCTCTTTTTTGGTTCTTTGTGGCTGCGGCTGTGGCTGCTGCTGTTGACTCTGCTGCTGTTGTCTCTGCTGCTGTTGTTGTTCCGGCTGTTGTTGTTGCTGTTGTGTCTGCTCCTGTTGCTACGGCTGTTGTTTTTACCGCTAGGTTTTTGGCGGCAGCACTTTTGGCTCCGCTGATTCCTGTTGCACTGGATGGGTCTGCTTGGTTGTCGGTAGCAGCTCCTCATCTTTCTTCTCGGCTGGCGCCTCTGATTGCGGCGGCGCCTGCTCCGATAACGCCTTGTGCCGCTCCTGTCGCTCTTTTTCCCCACGGGCCTCCTGTTTTTTTCTTTAGGGCCTCTATCAGGGGTGCAAGCTGTGATTCGAGCTTATGGACGCTTGACCAAGTTCGGCACACTCCGCATGCTCCTCCTCCTCTTCATTATAGCATCGAGAGGTGATGCCGTTGCTACTTTTGTTGATGTCGTTGCTCTGTGGGCATCTTCAGATGTCACCGTAGCTGTTTGCCGTTGGTGGCTTCACTGGCATTGCTGTTGTTGTTGCTGCTGGCTGGGCATCTTTCGATAGTCCCACTGTAGCTGTAGCTGATACCGTTGGCGATCTACTTGCTTTTTTTGGAACAGCTTTCGATGCCCCAGCAAGTTTTTTGCCGTCCATTTGGGAATCTTCCCACTCAATAAAATTTTTCACTTCTCTGTTGTGAAAAAAAAGCTTCCAATGTTTTTGAGCCCGACTGAGACTCGAACCGGCGACCTTCCACTTCGTGGTCCGCCACCTCTACTGGGTTGGGTACGAAATCCCGTAAAACAAAATCCCGTAGCACAAAATCCCGCAGAACGAAATCCCGCAAAACAAAATCCCGCAGAACAAAATCCCGTGTAACGAAATCCCGCGGAAAAGTACTTTATGCATTTCAAAGCGACATCACTGCATTTATTTTCGTTTTCCATAGGATTGGTGACTCGAATTAATGAGAAGCACCAAGGGAAGTGTAGTAGGAAATTCATTATGAAGATGACGCCTCTGAGTTTATAAATTTGTAAAGAGCTCTGATTGGCTGAAGCCTATTATGAGCATCCAGCAAAAAGTATAAACAGGAGTAGGAGTGTCGTTCCGAAAATTATTTTAGTTCTCATTAGAACTCGAAGAAAAAGGTTGATAAAACTTGAATTTCAATGGGTGGTTATTAGTTGGTTGGTTGTTTTGGACTATTTTGTTGGATGGTGATGGTGGTTGATGATCTGGCTGTTGGTGCACTATGAAGATTTCTTTTTTCGTTGGCAAGCATGTAGTAAAGAGATATAATTTGATTTGCAATGGTAGGCTGTTGGTTGGTTGGTCGGGCTGGTGGTTGACGATAAAGTAATTTTTATGTGATACATCGAGTGAAAGGTTTCACTCTCTAGATCACGAAAATCCAATTTTTATTTCTGTGGGATGCCTACTTTAGCCAAAAATCAAGTTTGAATATGTCAAATTTAGGGGGTCTACGACGCTTAGTTTAGCCGCAAAATGTAAAAGTTGGTTTTTCATTTGATGCGATACGTCGATTAAAAGGTGGAATTCTCTAGATTACGAATATTTAATTTTAATTTTTGTCGGATACCTACTTTAGCCAAAAATCAAGTTTGAAGATGTCAAGTTTAGGGGGTCTAGGACGCTTAGTTTAGCCACGAAATGCATTTAAAGATAAAAGTTGGTTTTTCGTTTAATGCGATACGTCGCCGTCGATTGGTGGAATTCCCTAGATTACGAATATATAATTTTTATTTTTGTCGGATGCCTACTTTAGCCAAAAATCAAGTTTGAAGATGTCAAGTTTAGGGGGTCTACGACGCTTAGTTTAGCCGCAAAATGCATTTAAAGATAAAAGTTGGGTTTTCGTTAAAAAAAATGTCTAAAAAAGAGGTAAAAAATAAGATTTTTTTTTGATTGAAAGCACTTTGGGTGGCCCGCTTCGCGGGAGCTCAGGATTTTAACTCCCTTTTTGGGGGACACACCCGCTCACGCGACTCCGTCGTTCCGCTTAGGGTATGTCAAGTCGCCAGGCAGCGCCAATATGAATATGTCTCGAACCAACACCTCTATAAGTACTCTTCAAAAGTCCAAAGTACCAACACTACTTTTCAAAAAGTAACAAAAAGCCAACAAGAAAGTAGTGAATTTCGCAGGATTTCGTTGCCGCGGGATTTCGTTACTCGACTACTTTTCTTCTTCTTGTTCATTTCGAAAAATCCGAAAAAATCCCGCGGGATTTCGTTATACGGGATTTTGTTTCGCGGGATTTCGTAACGATCCCGTTTTGTCAACAACAACGTGTGGCGGTGCAGAGATTTCATTAAATCTTCTAAATTCTAATGAAAACCTTTCTGCCTGCTGCGTCATACACTCAATATGCCTTCACTGTAACCTAACATCTGACATTTGACAGAGTTCGTTTCCCATTTTGTTCGTTTTTCTTTGGGGATATGAACGAAACCTTCTCTGCCAAAAACTCTAAGATGTGCCACCGAAGGTTTAACTCCATACCATCTCTCAAAAGGAGTTCTACCATTTAGAGTCCGTTATGCTGTTCTATTTTTAAGATAAACAGAAGTATTTGTAGCCTCACTCCAAAGATATTGTGGCAACTTCCGAGCATGTAACATCGCCCTAGCATTTTCTATAGTCGTTATGTTTTGTGCTCAGGAGCTCTAGGTATAGATAACTCATGCTTGATTCCCTTAGATAAAAGAAACTTTTGCACTTCATCAATACAGAATTCTAAACCTCCTCCGTCAGTTTTCAATCTCTTAATGTGATGCCCATCAGTTTGAACATCTGCATAGAATTGCATCAGATTTTCCACAACATTTGTTTTATACTTTAAGAAGAACACAAAACAGTATCTGGAACAATAATCCTGCAAAAGCATGAAATAATTAGCTCCACTAATAAAAGCTACACTCATCTTTTCATACGCACAACCCTCGCAGAACGGATCATTCTCCGTGGTGTGTTTAAACTTTAAACCGTCGATGACTTCGTGCTTGGACATCTCGTTCAGCATGTTGAAGTTCATGTGTCCAAAAAGCTCGTGCCACAGCATCGTAGTCAGTTCAGAAGACAGGGAATTGACTTCAGTATTTTCGATGAGCTTCTGGTTCATTTTATACAGCTTGTGATCTCTGACACCATCCGCAACAAGCCGGCCTTTCTTAACGAAAGTTACTCGATTGGCACTTTCCTCGAATATTACCCTAAAACCTTTTTCTGTTGCCCTGAGCACCGATATAAAATTCTTGTCATCCTTTATAGTGTGTATCGGAGACGGGAGAGATTTATTACCTGTACATCTACGTCACCTATACCTTCTGCATTTACAGAGAACCCATCACCAACTCCCTCTGGAAAGACAGCAAACCAAACATCTCGCATTTTTTGAGACATCCCTAATGCACCTTTAGTAAAAAGCTCTGCTTTATCGGTGAAAAAATTCGAGGAGGAATTAGACCTTGGACTGGATTCAACCATAAACAACTGAGCATTATCCCTACCCTGCTGATTACGTTGTTTCTTGAGACACTCCCTAGCCCATTGCATTTACCTCTGCGCTTCGAACTGTTTTCCCTACTTTTATTGTTGGATCTGTGTCTGACTGGTTTCTTCCAGCTACCGCCTGCCACGTATGCAGCTTCAGTTGTACTGGCACGTCCAAATCCATTTGACCTCGATTTCAGAAGAGCCTCTTCGTTTACCAAATGGTCAGTGGTCGTTTGATCGTGGGACAGAATTGGATATTTTTTTCCGCGTGCACAGTTTTTAACCACGACCACATTTGAGCAGACATTGTACAATCCGACGAATATTTTAGCTGGTCAAAATCTAGCCCATGCACATTGTATATAAATTTGCATAGTACTATCATCAGCACGTTCCACACGTCAGCCCCCAAGCGATCACATCACTTACTAATTTTTTTGATGCTGTTTCTGTTTATAAATAAGTGCGCCCTCAAACGACCACACCACAAAGCTGTGTGGAACGTGCTGATGACAGTACTATAGATTTCATATGCAAAGCCCATGCATGAGAAAAGCCTGCGCGTCTGCGTCTTTTTCGTCCCAAGTAGCAAAGTTGACGGCAGGAGGAGGTGTATTCCCAAAAATATATTGCTTCAACATGTTCTTGTTCATCTACATAGATCTCCATTTGCCTACATTAACGAAGAAATAAAAAAAATATTAATGAAATAAATTATCTTCATGAAACAGAGAACCCTGGGCCCATAACCTGTTTGGTGTAAGAACTTATGTATATCAAAAGGAAAGAATAAGATTTTACAATGTGATATAGTTCAATAATTTATAAATGTAATAGAGGCCATATGAGACCTGTCAAAACTGACAGGTGGGGGAGTACCTATAGTGTTAATTAGAACTCTTATAATTATTAGAGTATATACGTAAGAACAAAAACGAGTATTTAAACAAAAACTATTGAAGTTGGACCGGCTCCTCTGTAGAAGAAAAATTCGCTTCGAATTAACTTACGAGGCGAAAGACTAAGGTCATTTGCAACATGTGCAGTAGTTAGTCTGAAAGATTCGTGGAAATAAACGAAATTATGTATATTAGAATTTGATCATATGTTTTAACTTTTGTAGATTAATTAATTGGGCTTAATGATCGATATGAAAACAATGCAATCAATTAAAAAACTAATTCATTCTTTCCCAACGTTTCTCCGGTTTTTCCGGCTTCATCAGGGGTTTAGATTTATTAATTCTTAAGAAAACAAATACATACAAAAAAAGTTTTGGATAAATAAAAATAATAAAAACATAATAATATTTAGATTTTGATTTGACTAATTTTATGAAACTATTGCACTTACTTTTTATGCTATTGAATTACATATAAATGTGGTTTTTACTATGAAATAATTATTGATTTAAGTAAACTTTAAAAATTGTTAAACATTAAAAAGTACTAAAACACGTCTTATTAACAAACAACATATTTAGAACTAATATCACAGGTTAGAATTTGATATGGCAACACTATAAGTGGCGCTTATGTCATCAATGTCCTCTTTGTGGTTCATCGTTTTATTAATTTTTTGTTGGATTCGAAGGCTTTCCAAAGTGAACCGTGTGTTGAGTCTTCTTTCCTTGTCTAATATTCTGACGTTGTCAAAATCTGCGTTGTGTTGATGGTCTAGCATGTGTTGTGAGATTGCTGTAGCTGTCTTCTTTTTTCTGATATCAGCTTCATGTTCTGACAACCTCACTCCTAATGCACGTTTTGTTGTTCCAATATATATTTTGTCACAAGCTTCGTTTTGTTTTCCTTTGCAGGGGATTTCATACACGACATCATGTTGTTCGGTTATTTTGATGGGTGGTTTGGTATTGGTGAATATTGTATGAAGTGTGGAGTTGGGTTGGGAAGTATCTAGGGTTGCCAGGTTTATTTTTTGTAATTTTGTTTTGATTATTAATATTTTGTTTTTGGAGTATTTTGTTATTGATAATATCATTAATAATTTTATTTGGAAAATTGTTCATTTGTAGAATTTCTCTTGTTTTTGTTATATTTTCTTGATGGAAATGAGTGTCGCTGATGTCTATAATTTTATCTACGAGGTTTTTTGCTGTATTGATTTTATATTTCATCGGTAGTGAAGACATAAAATTTATTATTCTACCTGATGACATCGGTTTAGCGTACCAATCAAATTCTATTTTGTTATTATTTCGGATTAGTTTTACGTCCAGGAATGGAATCATATTATTGTTTTCTATTTCAATAGTAAAATTAAGTTTGGTGTGGTATTCGTTAAGTGTTTTGAGTATTATATTAGTTTCTGTGTTTTTGACTATTGCAATTATGTCATCAACGTATTTTGCTATGAATTTTATTTTTGTATTCTGTTTTTGTAATTTATCTATTGACTCGTTTAGTAAATGATCTAGTACTATGTCTGCGATGGTTGGGGAAAGTGGGTTGCCCATTGGCATACCAAATGTCTGGTTGTAAAACGTACTTTCGTATCTGAAATAGTTGTTATCTGTTAGACAAAACTGTAATATTTTTAAGAACTGTTTCTTCGGTATGTTGGTGTGATCTTTCAGAGTTTCCCAATTTTGCATTATAATTTTAATGGCTGTGTACGTAGGGATGTTAGTAAACAGCGAAACCACATCAAAAGAGACCAGTATTTCATCTTCTTCTAATAATAATTCTTTCATTTTGTTTTTTAGTTGAAAAGAGTTTTTTATGTTTAATTCTTCTGAAGTTATGTTTTTCAGTATTTTACCAATGTGTTTGGATAATCCATAACAGGGAACATTGGTGGATGCTGCTATTGGACGAAGAGGTAAATTCGGTTTATGAATCTTTGGAAGACCATATAACACTGGCGCTGATGGTGCAGAGCATGTTAGCTTCAGTTTTTCACTTAAGTTAATGTATTGTTTTTTATATAGATCATTGACTAAATTGTTGTTCATTGTATGAAGTTTTGTTGTGGGATCTGTTCTTGTTGTCTTATATGTCTTTTTATCATCCAGTAATTGGTTCATTTTTTCATTATAATCTTCTCTGTACATGATGACTGTTTTATTACCCTTGTCCGAGTTGGTTACTACTATTTCTTTTTTTATGTTTTTAATGATTTGTTTAGTTTTTTCGAAAGTTTTCAAGATGAATTTTTCCAAAAACTCCAAAAACAAAATATTAATAATCAAAACAAAATTACAAAAAATAAACCTGGCAACCCTAGATACTTCTCCCTCACATATATCCCACTACTTACTGATAACCTCTCCCTAAACCAAACAATAGAAATTGATCGAGACAAAACAATATTTGCACACAAACCCAACTCCACACTTCATACAATATTCACCAATACCAAACCACCCATCAAAATAACCGAACAACATGATGTCGTGTATGAAATCCCCTGCAAAGGAAAACAAAACGAAGCTTGTGATAAAATATATATTGGAACAACAAAACGTGCATTAGGAGTGAGGTTGTCAGAACATGAAGCTGATATCAGGAAAAAGAAGACAGCTACATCAATCTCACAACACATGCTAGACCATCAACACAACGCAGATTTTGACAACGTCAGAATATTAGACAAGGAAAGAAGACTCAACAAACGAAATTATGTTTAAGTTCATTAGGTCCTCCTCGACGGGTCTCCACCTTGCCGTTGGTGAGGAGGCTTACGAGCGATTCTCAAGGACGTTCAGTTGCAGATACAAGCTCTCGAGCAGTCTCTCAGCCACCAACTTGGGTTTTTAGCAAGCTAAGAGAGGCCCACCCCTATGAATTCTGGAAGAACTAAAAAACAGAACAACCATAGCGGGGATATACGCTATACGGTCGGTGGAGGTCACGGCCACCGGCTTTGGCTCTGCCTCTCGATCTCAATATCGTGAGGCCAGTGACTATTTTTCCATTTAAAAATTTATTTTTATCATAACCCACCTTATAATTTCGAAACTTTTTCTTTTCTTTTTTTTTTTTTTTTCTTTTTCTTTTTTTTTTTTTATTTCCTTTCTCTTTTTTAGTTTCGATAAATTATAAGTGCAGAGATTCCAAGATGAGCTCCAACAAAGTCCACTGCTCGACGAAGAGAAAGAAAATCTCCTACTGGATCCCTTCACCAACCTCGATATGGAAGATGGAGCTAGTGCGATCGAAGTTGATGACGTCAGTGATGTCTGCTCAATCGCAAGCTCGAGCCTCTCTACGGTATCGAGAGCCTCTAGGCGTTGCATAATAACCAATTGCAAAAGAACTGTCAAGAGGCTGGGAAAACTTGAATGGGACCAAATGACAGAGCAGGAAAGGAAGTGGCTGCATAATGCTCGTGCCTTTCTGGAGAGGGAGCTGGGAAAAGATGGGCATTCCGCTAATCAAGCACCAAGTCTCCTTCCTCCAGCAGATTCGAGTGTAAAGACCCTGATGGGCCAACCCACTCCTATCGCTGGTTTAGCACAGAGTAAGGAAGGGTGCTGCACCACTCCCCCTAGACACAGACACTTAAAAGACGGACAAACATTGAGTTGTCAATCAAACCACCTGCCGTATCGGTGATCGCTCTGATATCAGTTGGTAAAGCAGGTGGGGTTACACTCAATGAGGGTGAGGTTGTGAAGGCTTGTGAAGGTAACCCCTCTGGCAGCAGTCTAGGAGTTAACCTGAACAAAACCATTAACTCTGAACCCGAAAACCTTAACACAATGATAGATAACAATACGAAAAAACGTAAAGCCAAGACACTCAACGAAATACGACAACGACAAAAACGAAACGCTGAAAGGATTGTCTGACGCTTTGCTTACAGGACTCCCGAGTTCTGGACAGCAAAGGAGAAGGCAGCGCTGGACAAATTCAAATAGCGCCTACTGACTACTATGGGACACTAACAGAACGCACCACCAACTCATGACCATGGTGCTGCTTGTTCCTCTAAAAGGACAAGGAACGAATTTGCATCCCCGACTGACTCTTCACCTAATAAGGCAAAGAAGAGGATCAAGATCTCCCAGGTAACCGTGAAGGGGAAACAAGTCGCAATAGCGGATTTCGGCAAACCTTCACGGAAACTAACTGAGGATGAATGGCAACTTCTGGAGCTCAGAATCCTGGAAGAAGTCAACGAGGCTATCGTCAAAAACAGGCCCCTCCGCTTTTTGGCAACCTCACGACCATTCATGGTTTTAAGGTGGTGGACTGTGAAAATGAAGACACGCTCAAGTGGCTTCAGGAGTTCACAAAAACCACTGCAGCACCATGGCAAAATGCCGATCTTCGTCTTATCGAAGTCAAAGAAGTTAAAAACCTGTCAAGACCAGTAGGCATTTTACTGGTCAAAGGTCCAACCCTTCCCAACGATCCAATAACGATCTCCTCAATCAAGAGTGGGAAGTAATAGGTTGCGAGAAGACCAGTGAGGGTACCGAAGTAATGGTAAGATTGATCCAAAAACCTTTACCATTACTAAGGAAAGTGGACTTCAAAGTGCGCGTCGGGATCACCATGTGCAAGCTTAATCTGAAAACAAATAACAGAAACCAGGTTACGAACCTGGCGATGAAAAATTCTTTATTATGTAAATGGAATTGAAACTCTTACAAATCAATCTTCATCATAGTAAAGGAGCCAGCGCAAACCTGGTCTACCTCATGGAGAGTAGACAATACGACGTGGCCCTGATTCAAGAACCCTGGCAAGTGGGTGGCATGATAAAGGGCCTAAAATCCAAAGACCTCATACTGTACAATTCAAATATTGACAGTCAAAATAGTAATCCAAGATCTTGTATAGTAGCCAGGAAACAGTTTAATCTTTTTCTTCTAACTACTTATAGCAATGTCGACCAGACCGCGGTAATATTAGAACGCAAGGAGCTCCCAACGCTCATTTTAACCTCCACATATATACCATATGATGGAGAGGAAGGACCACCATATCATTCGCAAGTAAGAGAAACTTTAATATTATTCTGGGTTGCGACTCCAATGCACATCATGTGCAATGGGGAAGCACTGACATTAATACTAGGGGTGAATCCCTTTTTGAATTTATTATTGGTAGTAATCTTTGCGTGGCTAACCGAGGTAATACACCCACCTTTGTTACAAGAAACCGTAAAGAGGTGCTCGACATCACCCTTTCAAATAATTCAAACTCCTGTCAGATAGAAAATTGGAAAGTTCTAGATGAACCTTCCTTCTCAGACCATAGTCTTATAGAATTTACAGATCCTAATGGTGAGGGTCAGCTCAATCCCAGTAGAAATAATAGGCGTACAGACTGGCATATCTTCAATAGGGAAATTAGTAAAAACATAGAAATCGTAAATACAAGTGCAATCCAGGGGCCAAACAGCTTAGAAAAAACAACAGTAGATCCCACTGGGGCTCTGCAAAAAGCTTTTGAAATGAGTTGTCCCATTGTAAAGTCAACGAAGAAAAACAAGAAACCCCCCTCGTGGACATTAGAACTAACGAATATTAGGAAAGAAACTAGGAAACTTATCAATATCGCTAAACGCACTAGACTTGAAAGTGACTGGGACTGCTATAAGTCCAGTCAAAGAAAATTTAAAACAGAAACACAACGTGCTAAAAGAAGCTCGTGGAGAAATTTCTGTAGCAATATTGAGTGCACCAACAAATCAGTTAGGCTCAGAAAGATCCTAGCGAAAACAACCATCTCTGTGGGTTCTTTAAAGAAACCCGATAACAGTTGGACAGAGTCAGGTTATGATAGTCTAGAACTCCTGGTGGAAGCACACTTTCCGGGAAGCAAATCTAGACCTGAATGCGAATCAGATAACTCTCTGCTCTACGCGCATGAAATCCCTACTGATATTGTAACGGAAGGAAGAGTAAATTGGGCTATCAACTCTTTCTTCCCTTATAAATCTCCAAGCCTTGACGGCATCTTCCATCAGATGCTGCAGAAAAGCAGTGAATTCATCACTCCCCACCTGATAAACATATTCCATAGTAGCCTTAAATGGAGATATGTTCCAAGGACATGGCGTGAGATTAAAGTCGTCTTCATTCCTAAAGCCGACAAGCCCAGTCACAGGGAACCCAAGGACTTCACACCTATTAGACTCACCTCCTTTATGCTCAAAACACTTGAAAGGCTAATTGATATTCATATCCGAAGTAATCTAAAACCGGGGGCATATCACCCTTTCAACATGCCTACACAAAAGGCAGAAGTGTAGAAACGGCACTACACTGTGTTGTTAGTACGATAGAAAAATCGCTTGAGGTTAAAGAATATACTCTTGCGGCATTCCTGGACATCGAAGGAGCTTTCAATAACTTTCACAACAGTGCAATTGAGAAAGCACTTCGTGATCTCAAGGTAGAAGTAACAGTTATCAAATGGATCATGTGTATGTTGTTAAACAGACAGATATATAGTGAACTTGGTAACGCACAGATAAAAATGCACGCATCTAGAGGTACACCGCAAGGTGGAATTCTTTCACCTCTTCTCTGGATCTTGATGATGAACGAGATCCTTATAAAACTAAAACATAACGGTTTAATAGTGGTAGCCTACAGGAAAATACCCTACCACTATTGGCGAGCAAATAGATTAGATTAGCACTGTCCATGGTCAGTAACTGGACCAAAAAATGTGGTCATAAGGTAAATCTCCTTAAAACAGAGTTAGTACTTTTTACAAACAGAAGGAAAATATCTCTGTTCGATTTACCAAAAATTGATGACGCCCCACTTAAGATTTCTGACCGAGCGAAATATCTCAGGGTAATCTTGGACAAAAAACTTAACTGGGGCCTAAATATATTTTATTTAGCAACAAACTAACGCAGATAGAGGGAGCGGGACCCCCTCCTAACCCCATGAGTATGTTTAACTTTATTAGCTTAATACAAGCAAAAAAACACTTAAATCTAATGAGCTTAAAAACTAGCTTAGGTACTAAATGATTGGGTAGATTATGAGGTTATGGGTAAGAGAGAGATAGAGAGAGTTCTTAAGAGACTGTTTGGAGGAGTGGAAGTCGAAAGAATTTTGCATAAGATTGGAAGCACGTAGCATGCGAGTCATTGGTTCATTATAACCATAATTAGTGCGGTGAAAGTGGACATCAAAGAGTGCCACCATTCTTAGATTTCTGGGATTAGTATGCAATGAAATTTTTTGGAGGAGCACTGGGCTATCAATATTACCAGCTAAAAGCTGATGAATAAAAAATACAAGAAAGACACAAAAAAGCCATGTTTGCACTCTACTCATGTAATAGGACTGTAGGTAGAAACTGGGGACCTAATCCTAAAATAATCATGTAAATGCATGCCGCCATTGTCAGACCTATTCTGACCTATGGCTGTCTGGTTTGGTGAAAAGCCCTGGAGAAATCCACGAATTTAAAAACCCTAACCAAACTACAAAGAATGGCTTGCATCAGCACAACAGGTGTGATGAGGACCACCCCTACTTCGGGCTTGGAAGCAATCCTCAATCTCCCACTCCTAGATCTATTTGTACAAGAATCAGCAACAAACAGCGCCTTAAGATCCCTTATAAGCATAATAAAAGGACACAACCTACTTGGCTACCATAAAAAGAAAATAGGGCTTAATACCGACGATCTCTGCAGAGGTTGTGGCGACGAAGACGAGCATTAAGACACAGCTTACTTTCTTTGTCATTGTCCATCACTCTGCCAAACTAGGAAAAAACCCTGGGCAACTACTTCTTTAACGAATTAGAAGAACTATCAGAACTCTCTAGCAAGAGCTTACTACACTTCGTCAAGACCTCCAAATGGCTAGACGAACCATCGGATTCATAGGTTAACACTTCAAGAAGTTATAACACTTCAGGGTATCACAATGGATCTACATTGATCTAAATGTGACGGTAACAAAATCAACTGTCAGCCCAATCAACCTAACCTAACCTAATGAGATACTTTACAGTTTCATCAGGCTATTCAGTGTTCATTGGGGCTTTCCGACTTATTGGGGTTCTCGGAATTTTGAAGTGATTTTTTTTAGCTGTTTCGAAAGGACTTTTACCAGGTTCGAGAGGACTTTTTCCAGGTTTATTGCGGCTTTCCGAATTATTCGGGCTTTCGGAATTGGGAGCATCAAGTGATTTATCCATAACAGCATCAGAAGAGGAGGCTATTAATAGCGGCATGGAAGGGGGCGCACAAATTTCACGAAGCTCATCGTGGGGAGAAAAGTTGTTGAATAATCATGGGTCATTAGTCTTATTAAATTCATTTTTAAATTAATAATAGCTGATTTCAGATTTATGTGTTCTGAAATATTTATTTCTTTTGATGAGTCTGAAATTTCATCTAACCTATTTCCTATGATAGTTTCAAACGATATTAAATCATCAACGAAGACACGAATATCAGAGATTTGTGTTAATATTTCGGCAAAATTAGATTCAACAACGTGCGATTGGTCTAAGCATAATGTGTGAAAATCATCAAAATATTTAGTGAGTTCATCAATTTTTATAATTCATTACAGATTTGCCAACAATTATTGTTGTTGATTTTATTGTTGCAGGCGTAGCAACATTTTTATTTTATTATTTTTTTGTATGGCAAATTTAAATTTAAAATTTAAAATTGAGTTTGCTAAGGGTTGTCAATACAGAATGGAGCATAGAGAAAAACACATCTTTGCACGATGACGATCAATTAATAACCAAGTTTCTGTGAGGATAAGTATACCGTGAGGAATGTTATTTATATTTTTGTAGACCTTACTAATCTTTGTTAACATTTTGATAGTAAATTAATACTTATTAATTGGTTTGTTCGTTGAACTTTAAACTCGTGTCACTTTGACAGTTTATTCTTTACCTTAACTCGCCACAGCAAAAAACCTACTTCTACTTCAGGGCGAGTTCAGGGCGGCCCTAGGTCTCAAAAAACACAGAATTTCATTGTCAGGGTTAGTTCAGGTTTTTCAAAAAACGCTTTAGGGCGACCCTCGGGTGACATTGTTGAAACCGACACTAAGAAGATGTTGCACACTTTTCAAAAACACTTAGACTAGACAGCTCACTAATTTTCCTAATTAAAACAGTGTCTTCCTATCAGATATTCTAACAGCGACTATAGCTTTTAGACACATCTCAATGATGGAAATACCAGAAGCTGACCCGTTTCATTAATAACTAAGTGGCAATAAAAACAATTTCTGCCATTAATCAAATGAAAGCTTGTAACTTGCTGTCGCGAAGAGTTAAGGGCTCTTGGTATACACTACACAACATTAGGCTCTGTTCGGTTCCTGGCAATGAAAGCACTGATGAGTTGAGAAGACTAGGACTTGAGCTAAATCATGTCTAACTGTTCAGATCAAAAACTTTTATCTAAAACAGGTTATCGAGAGTTAAATTCTAGCTTTACTAAACAAGAGATGGAGCTCGGTTGATATCTAAGTTATAATCAAACAACTTTGGCCCAGCTTCAACAAACAAAAGACCAAAACCATCTTTCAACAAAGCAAGAAATCTCTCTCCTTTCTCGTGAGCATCACCACTAGGTTGCCACAAGAATAATATGAATCTCAGTATGGATGACCCATTTAGACTTTTAGAGGTTGTGGCGATTAGGATAATTATACATGACCTGTGCTATGGCACCTCAGGAACAGAATCCTTGGGAGACACTTCTTCAAGCAATCGCCTGTTAGATTTTACCTAAGCTATTAAATGGCTTGAAAGTTCATAAATCCTATCAATCCAACCTTTCAATAGGCAGGAAATTACCTCTCTTAGCGTAGTATAAAGACATATAATGATACAGAACGACGAGAACGACAGAAAAATTATAATACATCTTTTGGTTTTGATAACTTACACTTTAAACTTTTTTTTTTTGTTTTTTTCCCGAGTTATGTGTTTGAAACTCATTTTTTCGAAAACTGTGCATAAATTGTACCTGGGGTGGAATCGGGTAAGGTGATTTGTGACAGGTGACAGTCACAATCAACAAATTCGGTCTGTGTAAGGTGATAGTCACCGGTGACAATCACGATTTGGTGACTTTTTCTGATGACAGCTCTTTAGTTGTCACTTTCATTGGAAATGGATTTTTATTTTTAGTTGCTGAAATTTCAAGACAGTATGAATGTGTTTGTGCCTTTGATTTTACCTTCTGAAAATGCTGAAAATGAAAATATTAATCATAATAGAAATGTCCGGCTCTTGAGGATTAACCTCCGCAATTTGTGTTTTGTTTGCTGGAATCCTATTGATGAAAATTTCACATTTTTAAATAACTAATTTATGAGTTAAGTGTAAAATATTATTTTTACTTACATTTTTGTATTTTTTTTAAACCCTTATCAACTAGACAACACAAATCTATTTGCCGGCAGACACAAACGGTAATAAATGCCCACGTTCGCGATTGATTCACATATGCTATCCGAACCTAAAAATTTTTCAGATTCCTTTGAGTTGTTATTGCAACAGCTGTGTTTTTACATAGTATTACAACAACACAAACTTATCCGGATAGTTTGAGATCGGTTTTTGAATACAACCACTGAAATTGTAACAAACGTCAGTGAATTTCTTTTAAAGTGATACCAAATTCTAAACAAAATTTGGTGATCACCTTACACAGACGCAAAAATTAGTTTGATCACTTTTTATGATCACAAAGGTGACAATCAAAAATCACCTTAGTCGATTCCACCCCTGATTTAAAAAATGACTTATAGTACAAAATATTGTCTGTAAAAAAAGTATTAAACTTAATTTTAAGTATTGCCGTTATTTTTTAATGACCCTCCCATAGTAAAAAATGCTTGTATTTCACCCCTCTATAAAGATCCGTTATAAATTTTGGGCGCCCCTAATGAGCTTTGTCATAGGATTAATCATAGTACATCTTTATATGGAGATCAAATACCTAGTTTATCACATGGGAAAAATCAAATAGAACAAACATCGGGATTAACGGTGGTTTAGATATCACCGAAAAAAACCCATTAACCTAAACAAAAAAAAAAAAAAAAAAACCTTAAAAAACCGTTTTCGGTTTTAACCGGTTTTTCGAATCCCTAACTATTATTTAATGCAAAAATTACTAGAAATTTTAATTGCTTAGTGTTGAAAGACAGCACGTCTAACCAACATGCTCCAGATTTTTGTCAAACCCCTGCAATTCAATCATACTTCTTTATAGAAGCATTTTTAGTAAAATAATAAACGCACCTCATATTTGCAAAGTGCATATCCATGGCACCCCCATTGGGGAAATTTTCAACCATCCGCTCCATAAGTTTACAAAAACATCCATAGCTCAAGGACTCATCATCAAAAATTACTAAAAGTGGAGCCACTAAATCACACATTCCTTGCATATATCCAATGTCCAAATGTTCCCATACATACCTAAAACGAAACGGTTTAATTCACAAAATTTCATTTTCAATAAAATTACACTAAATTTTCTTTCTTACGTTGAAATAACGTTTCGAAGTTTGTCTAAATTCTCATTTGCAAAATACCAATAATTCCTGTCACAACGTTGTACGTCTTTTTCGATGCGATGCAAATTCAATCCAAAGTTTTCCAGAAGTTCGCACTGGAAAAAAAAAATATTTCCAAGAAAGAAAGGACATAAGTAAATTAATAATTCTACTTACAGAATAAACACCACCATTCGAACTTGCTGGTGATACGCAAGCTGACTTTGGTTCTTGTAAAGCATCAAGAGAATTATTTCCATCTTCATGAACAGGTGACATGAGGTTAGTTCTCTTTCTTTCGGGGCTATCGTCTTTTTCAAAATGTGCAATATCAATCGAGGCATCTGTTATAATCACAGCCGCATGTGGAGGTAAAGCTTCGTTGTCATCGTGTTCACCATCGATTAGTATCTGATTTTCCAAAGAACATGGCTCTTCAATGGCATCATTCAGTTGGCCTTGAATATCGTCCACACTATGAAACTCTGGAATATTCGATGGTTGATCGGTTTGGGTCAAAACATTTGGGATTTCGGCTGTGTCGGTAAACTCATTTCCCACTGTTTCGTAAGAGGATGTTGAAGGTGATCTTGGAATAGATGGATTGCTCGGTGCAGCAACTTCTTCCTGAAGATTAGCATCCGAATCAACAGCGTTACTGTCTTTTATTTGAGCTTCATCGATGGAAAAGCAGTTCTCCTGTATCTGAATGCCTTCTTGGTCAGGTTCATTACCTGGATCTTTTTTATCTGGCTTGTTATCGGAGGCATCAACATCTTCGACATTTCCTAAGTCTGAGCTATGTTGGATATGAGGTTTATTCCGTTCTTCTAAAAGATCATCTTCAGCATAATCACCCGGATCAGATATATCAGAAGAATCGTCATTATCCTCGAATACATCATTGTCAACATCAGCTTCCTCGAGTTCATCTTTGTTCTTGTCGCAATTGCCACCGTTTCCTGAACTGAGCTTTGCTTTTGCCAGCGCATTCTTCTCCTTATCACGTTGGCGGACTATAGCTTCAACAGCTAACCATTCACTCATAGTTGTTTCATAGTAATGCTTTGTGGTTTCATCCAGTTTTTGACGTTCTGCAGGTGATGTTCCGAAACTTGTTTCATAAAATTAAAAACATATTAAAATTATTTCGTTAAATGTGCTATGGCTTGTTTAGAGCGTAGTTTACCTATAATGTCCCAAAAGATAAGGCCAAACATCTTTTCTAATTTCGTGTTCAACGCCACCAAAGTAAACCAATCTATAAACTTCCGCATCGTCAGTTATAACTCCTTCTTCTTGCAATTCCTCCCATCTTGCTTTAGTCAACCCTTCCTCATTAAAACCCACTGGAAAAATATTAAAAACAGAGAATATCAATAGACTTGCGAATTCATCATTTTGGTTAGAAATTTACAATCGGGTGTTATTCGTCCATTAACTAATCCAGAAAGATGAGTTCTAACAGTAGACAAATGTCTGCAATATGCTAACCATCCATAAAATGCTCTTGAAATGATCTGCCTTCGCATAGTTGAGCAAACCAGTTCTATGCTTGCTGTTTGATTATGAATGGGCTTTGGAGACTCTGAAAGCGCTTGGTCAATAGACATGCTCTTGCTTGAGCAATCACTGCTTCCATTGGTGGAGCAACTACTTAGTAAGGTTCGTCTGGGACTTGTTCTTCCAATTTCAAGAATAGGATGCGAAGCCACTTTGGAAATTATAAAATTGTTTTGCATTTTGCATCTTTTAAGTCTAATAATACATGAAATAATATATAAATTATACTTACAGAACTCCTGATGGTTGCTCTTGCTAACAATTCGGAAGACATAATCAATTGGAGTCTCTTCGGAGGATTCCATTACCGATGGTAGTATTCGCCGACGCCCAAATTTTGGCCATGGAAATAATTTTCCTATTCCACGTTGAGACCATAGTGGTGGATCGAGTTGTCCATGTGGCAGCAGACCAGTTTCCAAACAACTTAGAAACGCTTGCATGTGACCACCTTCGGGGAAATGAATTGGAGGTCGTTGTACTCCATCTTGGCCTACAAGAATTATAGTACCACCGGTATCTTCACCTCGATTTTGGTGGCAATGAACGTAGACAATGTCATCGACATTTATATTGAGTGCATAACCCCAATAGGAGCTTTTGTCGGTGCTTTCCGATTCGTTGTAGCCATTCATTAGTTGATTTGGTGTCCATTTAATCGTCAGAAATTGAACATTTTGGTGCAAACTTAGATATCCTGGCATTGGTTCATCCATTTCTTTCTGAAACCATAAAGATATTTGTATGGATAAGGACACATAATATTATTTATGGGTTATTTTAAAATATTAATTTTCACTCAAGCTGAAGATCGCTGCATCCGAGGTTTTGTTTCATTTAGAGTTGCAGCTCTCGAAAATCAATGATATTGGAAAATTTCAAACACCAAAATGTTGGGCACAAAATTTCCCAGGGGCGATGTCCGCTACTTTTTAAAAATTTTATCCCGTTATATATTTTTTTAATGGGTTTTTAAATTTTTAAAATTATTTTTTTTTGTTTAGATGTGCAGATAAACGAAACTAACGGTAAAAAAACAAAAAATGGTATCGTGTAGAGCATAATTTACTCTAGAGGCGATGTTGCTCATTTTTTTTTTATTAAGCGTTTTTAAGCATGAAACAAAAGCAACACGAACAAAACTTTATACCGTTATAACTTCGGAACACCGAATGGTACGAAAAAAAAATTACATAGAAAAATTATATTTTTCCAACACTAGAGGTAATATTTTTTATTTTTCATTAAATTAATGTTCTTAATCCATTTAAAAAATATATAACAAAGGAAATAATCTCAAAAAACTTTAGATGGTGTTATTTGTTAAGTTTCGATATCTTATATCTATTATATCACATTTCATTAAGTTTCTGTCAAGTCCATTTACATTTCGAGTTAACATTGAGCTTCAACGAGCTGAAACAAAAATATATTTATGTAGATAAATAATTCAATATTATTTAAGTTCAAATATTAACCTTATGTATTTTTGGGAATCAAGTCTTATTCCTCTTGTAATGCCAGCCATTTAGAACAACAGTCACAATTAAAGAAAACATGGGAAATAAAAAAGCTCTGATTGGCTGGCGGCTATTATGAGCATCCGACAAAAAGTATAAAAAGGAGTTACGTTCCGAAAATTAAGTCAGTTCTTATTAGAACTCAATGCAAATAGGTTGTAAAGAGATAAAATTTGATTTTCAATGGGTGGTCGCTGGTTGGACTGTTTTGTTGGTTGGTTGGATTATTTCGTCGTTTTAAGATAAAAATTGTTTTTTCTTTTTTCATATGATGCGATACGTCGATTGAAAGGTGGAATTCTCTAGATTACGAATATATAATTTTTATTCTTGTCGGATGCCTACTTTAGCCAAAAATCAATTTTGAAGATGTCAAGTTTAGGGGGTCTATGACGCTTAGTTTAGCCGCAACATGCATTTAAAGATAAAAGTTGGGTTTTCGTTAAAAAAAATGTCTAAAAAAGAGGTAAAAATAAGATTTTTTTTTGATTGAAAGCACTTTGGGGGGCCCGCTTCGCGGGAGCTCAGGATTTTAACTCCCTTTTTGGGGGACACACCCGCTCACGCGACTCCGTCGTTCCGCTTAGGGTATGTCAAGTCGCCAGGCAGCGCCAATACCAACAGTTTTTTTTGTTTAAAAGCACTTTGGGTGGCCCGCTTCGCGGGAGCTCAGGATTTTAACTCCCTTTTTGGGGGACACACCCGCTCACGCGACTCCGTCGTTCCGCTTAGGGTGTATCAAGTCGCCAGGCACCAAATTGTCCAAAATGTTTGGGCAAATACAAGTAATATCCCTTAGGGCAAGAGGTCTTACCTCCACGGAGTTCTAACAAGAACTGAATATGTCTCGAACCAACACCTCTATAAGTACTCTTCAAAAGTCCAAAGTACAAACACTACTTTTCAAAAAGTAGCAAAAAGCCAACAAGAAAGTAATAAATTTCGCGGGATTTCGTAACTGCGGGATTTCGTTACTCGACTACTCTTCTTCTTCATTTCGAAAAATCAGAAAAAATCCAGCGGGATTTCGTTACAAGGGATTTTGTTTCGCGGGATTTCGTAACGATCCCATTTCGTGATTTCGGATTTCGTGACCCACCCGTTTGTCCGCTATTTTTTGACTCATCACGTCCGCAGTACAAGCAAATCGTATTGGAAACATCTGACGAATAAATAAGTCTTTCATTCTTCAATTTTTCTCGCTTAACGTTTGGGTCAATTTGATTTATTCAGAACACATTTCCATGGAGTATGTTTTCTATAAAATGTTTTACGAAAATGCCACAATTATAAGTATCACGTTGAGTAGGATAGTTATATAGTTTTGTGTTGTCCACTTCAATTGAGACTGAGCGAAAATCATGAAAATTGAAAAGACAAAGAATATTAATTGCGTAAGAAAATTTAGAATAGCATTTATAATGAGTAATGTACATATGTACATTTCAAGCCAGTTTAAGATCACTTACTTGTCGTAAAATTTGATAAAATTTTTCAAAAAGTTGTTCGTAATCACATTAGTCCTATCGTGCTTTTTTCTTTGACTCTTCTTTGATGCTGAATCAAATAAACAAATCAAAGATTCTTGCTGGTTTACGCACACTAATACCTTTGTATATGAAAACTATAGTACTATCATGGTGGAAGTCGAATGGGGCGACATCTAAAGTGTGCCGGCAACCCTTACTCTTTTTTTTATGGAGGTTTTAATTGATATTTATTGATATTTTTTGGATGCAATAATCCAAAAAAAAGTCTCCTCTTGCCCCTACCACCAATTTCCGACGCTTAAAGTCTCCCAAATTTACATCTCAAATTTTGCAGCGCCACCACAATGGTCGGGGCAACATTAAAAAATACTCGCCATGATAGTACTATACTTTTTCATATACAATACATACAAAGCTAATACCCGGTGATTCCCATTAACATTGAAGGGGAGAAGTATCTCGTTTTTCGCTTTCCATAAATCCACAAATTAGATTAAATATTAGATATCTAATCGGGTTCCAAACAAACCCAGGTAGTCATCAGACATAACATAAATAATGTGATTGTTATCATGTACCTCTTGGGTATAAGAGACGAGAAATTGCCTTGGTGCTTGAGGATCGTAATAATATTGGGGTTTTTTTTGGGATTTAAAATGCAGATTCATATGGCCATATTTGACAGCAATTTGTTTCAAATATTTACGATCCTTGTAGTTCGCCCTGGTATTCTTAACACTTTGTTTCCCACGAGACCATACATCAACAGAATCAAGATTATCTGTCTCATTAGCCCGATTAATTGTAACTTTGCATTTGCGCGTGTTCATATGGTTTTTTTGTGGTTCCATTAAAAGCTTTAGTCACTGATTGCACATGATTTTAGCTTTTATCGATAACTAAGTGTTTATTTTCACAGGTTATAAGGGTGGTCCAAAGAGGTGCATAAGGTAGTAAAAACTTCAAAAGATACTCGCAAAAATCAAGACACATAAAACTATTTTGAGTAGCAACGGAATTTGTTTTGCTTTGTTTTTTACTTCGTCATAAGTGACTTTAAAATAATTATAGAAATAACTTCTTTTATATTGGGGTTTCTTTTCCGGCAGTTTTTTTTTTCATTTTTTTCTTTGATTTTTTCATCCTCGTCCTCACTCTCACTTGAATATTGATCGTGAAATTCATGCTCATCCTCCCCATTATCACTTTCTTCACTCTTTTCTTCCTTAGGATACTTTTCTTCCTTATCAAATGTTTTTTGTATATTTGCCTGATTAACCACAGCTTCAATAACTTCAGAAGTTTCTTTTGGAGACATTAAAATAAAAAATAATGATTTTACTCTGCAAGACATTTCTTCAATACTTTTACAATGGGTGATAGCAGTCATAGCCTCCAAAATAAGCTTTGAAGTTGGCTTCGATGTATTTTAAAGTTTCAATCGGCGTGAAATCATTTTCATCAAATGTGGGTAGCAAGTAAAGGAGAGAATCAGATCAGGTGGGCGTTCAAGGCCATGTACAACTTCATCGAAAATTATCCGATGTATTCAATTACCGTCATACCATTCCATCCAAGCATTAAGGCATTGATGCTAGGCCAGGCCCTATCCGTAACAAAACAACCAATGGGTGGCCACACCACTCCATTTTCCTGCCATGAAAAATTATATCTATTAAAAAATCTAGAATGGATTTGCAGGTGTGGTCATTTTATTTATTTATTTCTACAACACCAGCGTAGTAATATACCCGTTTACACCCTCGAAAAGACTTTCTTATAATCGATCCAGTGGCCTCTAAACAAAACTTCAAATTAGGATACTTTTTAAGAACATTAATTTGTTCGATGCAGCCTAAATACATCGAAAGTGGAGATATAAATTTTCGTATATAAGGGTGATTATATTCAGCCTCAGACATCAGCAAAATAATATCAGCGATATCATTTGGCTTTTTGTATTACATACTTGAAGATTGTGAGAAAATTTGTAATTTTTAACGTTTATAGCAAAATCTACCTTCGTTTCATTAAGTATGTCTTCGCTAAGCTTGTAGGTTTCATAAATGTTTGGTTTTCTTTTATAAGAACTCTCTTATCACCCATTAATTGGTAAACAAGAGGTTGATCATGAGAATCCAAATTATCTTTACCTGATGTAAATATTTTTAATTCACTTGCAAGCCCTAATAAACGGATAGACAATTTAAATTTTCTTGGACATTTCGGATGCTTACAGCTGGCACAGTCAATATACATACCACTTTGTCTGTATTTTAAACCATTAAAATTTAATAAGCAAGATACATTAATTCGAACGATCCCCCGAGAGTTTAAAATTTTTTGTAATTTTAGTAGGTGAATCATTTTCATTGAAATTTTGTTGCACTTGGCACATTAAGGGAAGCACTTAGCTCATGTCTGATTTGACAGATAATTAGTTTTATCCTTCCGCTGAACGAATATGGTTGTGTATATGCTTGAACAACGCTGGGAAATGAGCAAGGAGTAGCCGCTACCGACCTACCGTCAATGGCGATCGTTATCGGGCCATGTTGAACGAATTTTTGTTCACAAAAATTGAAGAGGAGGATATTGGCAACATTTGGTTTCAACAGGACGGCGCTATTGGTGGGGGGCGCCGTAAAAGATAAGTGTTACATTGACAAGCCAGAGACAATTGACGCTTTAAACGACAATATTTATGAAGCCATTGGTGAAATACAGCTGCACACAAACGATAATGTGCTTAAAAATTGTACCGATCGTGTAGGCTACTGCATGGCCATCCGAGGCAGCCATTTCAATGAAATTATTTTCCATTATTAACCGAAAGAATTGTACTTTCAAATAAAAAAAGAAATTTGTGAAAATATTCAGTGGTTTTTTTTTTTTTATTGCGTTTTCACAAAAAGTCATTTGTAATTAATTTGAGTATTTTGAGTATTAGTAATTTTGAAGAAATTCACTTTACCAGTCAAGGCTTACATAATATTTAACAAGATTGTTGTTTATATAAAGACTTACCCTTTATAGTATATGTAGTCAACAATTTTCTGTACATCGTCTACAAAAATAAGTTAAGGGTATTCATGCAACGAGATAATTTTCCGTTTTGCAGAAAGATATAATTTTCCGCTTTACGTTTGCATGAGCACCCCATAAAAATTCTTGCTTAAATGTGAGAAATAAAAAGCTGTCACAACTAAACGTCACAAATTACTTCTCGAAACTTTATGAGGTTTATTTCTTCACTTTCTGCATCAATTTTGTGAGATAAAATTATCTGGTTTGCAGAATTTTTTTACATACAAATTTTGACAGCTCGTTTCTGCGGAGATAAAATTATCTGGTTTCTGCGTTTATCCGAGTTTTCCACCGTTGCATGAATACCCCTATTATGTAGGTATACACACAAAACTGCTAAAAAATTAGTCAACGATGCAGCTGAGCTGTGGGTTTAACCTTTGTATATGAAAACTATAGTACTCTCATGGCGAGTTTTTTTTAGGGTTGCCCGGATCCTGGTGGTGGCGCTGCAAAATGTGAGGTGGATTTTGGGAGTCTTGAAGCGTCGGAAATTGGTGGTAGGGGCAAGAGGAGACTATTTTTTGGATTATTGCATCCAAAAAATATCAATAAATATCATTTAAAACCTCCATAAGCTCTCCGCAAAAAAAAAGTAAGGGTTGCCGGCATACATTAGATGTCGCCCCATTCAACTTCCACCATGAGAGTACTATAGTTTTCATATACAAAGGTTTAACATACTTAACATAGCAGTTTAGCTGTAGCTTTCACTTGTAGCCCTCTCAATGTAGAAAGGTACAAGCTAAAATGTGTTGCTGCGAGTGTAGCAAGAAGTTGAACAAATTTCAACTTTTTACTACAAGCTACAGCCAAAGCATAGTGTTCAAGGGGTAAGCCATCATGTCACACAATATTTACAAAAATTATGCTTGGCTAATTTTTTGTTCGTATCTACTATGTTATTTATTTTTTTCATTATAATGGATTAAGAACATGAATTTAAGAAAAACAAAAAACATCACCTCTAGTGTTGGAAAAATCTAATTTTTCTATGTAATTTTTTTTTCGTACCATTTGGTGTTCCGAAGTTATAACGGTATAAAGATTTGTTCGTGTTGTTTTTGTTTTGTAACAAAGCGTTACACTTACGTAACCCCTCCCGTATGCCGTAACCTTATTATTTACCGGCCGCCACCGAACCAGACCAGTTAATTAACAAGTAACCACAACCGACCTGCACAATAACCTTAAAACAATTAACCAGCAATATCAACCAACCTGTACCAGGGCCTTAAATAAATAATCATCTGCACAACCGCCGAACCAGTTAATTAACAAGCAACCACAACCGACCTGCACCAAGAACCTTAAAACAAACAACCAGCAATATCAACCAACCTGCACCAAGATCTTAATTAAATAATCATCCGCACAACAACAACAACAACCGATAATAGCCGGCCATCTTCTGCCAAGTCAACGACACTACGTCATCAGCAGCAGCATACAGCAGCATCGGCACAGTGTGTATTACTACAATAATATTAACTTTGCACTTTACCTCAATATAGTTCACACTGTGTCATAGCTGAAAAGTCAACAAGACAAGAGGATGGATGAAATTCCGAGTAATTCGAAGCTTATCACTCGGTGAAACTACCTCATATCTTATATTTGGCAAGTTGAGAGTAATAAGGTTCCGGCGATCACGAACTACCGATCCCTACAGGTCGCTTTTATAGTACCTCGTGTGCTATTTTTAAGCCAGACCTTTCTTTTTAGTAGAAATTGTAGTGGTAGAATAGTAATTTTCCCTTGGAATAGCCTTTGGCTGGAATCAGAATTCTGTACCGCCGTTGATATCCCTCTTTCTCCTTCAGAGGTAGTAAGGGCGAAGTAATTTTCTCTTGAAAGTGGAATAGCCTTGGGCTGGAATCAGACTCCTGTGCCGCCGCGCCGTTGATATCCCTCTTTCTCGTTCAGAGGAAGTAAGGGCAAATGTTTTAAAAATAATAACTGATTTAAATAAAAGCTTTCAAAGTGAAGCACAAAAAATACATTTGTTGATTAGTGAAGTCACTAAAAAATATAAAATTATTTTAAAAAACTTTTTGAAAGCTGATTACTTGAAAACTTTAAGTAATATAAGTGAAGTAGAATTCAAACTGTACTGTTTAAAACCTCTTGATGAGATATATAACGGGTTTGGATTTGATGAACTGTTTGAAAATTTAAGTGGAAGCGAAAAAGAAAGTTTTCTGAAATCAGTTCAAAACTATTATTTAGAACTTTGTAAGCAATTAAAAAAAGAGATTAAATATTTGTGACAATTTGTTAACAGCTTTTCAAATTTTAGATGTTAATTATTTGAATCATAAAAGTGATAGTTTTAGATAAATTTCTGATCATTTGACAACTCTGTTAATAAAATTTCCAAACTTATTCAGTTGCTCTGAAAATATAATGGCTGAAGAGCTACAAAACTGTTTAGAAGAAATAAATAAAGAAGATCATGATATTGACGCTGTTGAACGAAATGGAAAAATTTGCTTGATCATTTATTTAAAAATATTTCTTCTTTTGCAATTAACTTATTGAGTCTTCCACATAGCAGTGCAGCTGCTAAGCGTGTTTTTTCGTCTCTGAACAATATTAAAACAGATAATCGAAACAGGTTATCGAATGAAATTATTCACTCTCTAATGAGCCTTAAATATTATATGCAGGGCAACTTGGTAACTTTAGTAATTTTATTCCTAAATCAGATTTTGTAAAACGAATAAAGATATGAAATGTGATTTCCTTAAAATATAACTGACTTAAGTTAATTTTATTTCTTTTTAATTAATAAGTGGTTCAAAGCCAAAAGATGTCTGTGAATTAAAAATGTAATACATCTGTGATTTTTTTATTTCTTTTCGTAAGCTAAGTAGTCTTAAGAAATTTAATGCATTAAATAAATAAAAAGAATAAATATAAATATTAATAAATTTTATTTTAATGTTTTAAGGAAGGATTTGTAGTAAAATATTTGGCCCGCACTTTTGTCAAATGGCCCTCAAAAAATTTCGAAATGGCCCTCACTTTGTTTTTCTTCGCGGCAACGCTGCATTTGACTCAAAGCGTTTGGGAAATCCAAGATGTCGAAATATTGAAATGTTAGATGTTCGCATAGAGCAACATCTCCATTTGCCAAACTTTTGCTGATCAAGGTGAATTTAAAAACATGAGTCATGAAATGAATAGTTTCATGAACGTTTGTTGCTTGTTTTTTTTTTTTTTTTTTTTGTATCAAAGAAGTAAAAAAAAATCGTTTGCACTCCTTTTTGTAAATTTCACACGATGTTATATCAAAATGACATTAAGATACTAAAAAGGCCTTACTACGGCTTTATTTCTCCTATGAAATAGCCCATTGAAGCATTTAATATTGACAACAAAAATTGCAGTTAAAAACCTAAAATTTTCAAAATATCAGTTTGAACTAAAAAACAACAAAATTTTGAGTTCGAAAATGAATCTTTAAATACTTTGTACTGGAACAACAAACAGCTTTATTAAAAAGTGAATGGAATGATGGAATTTTTGTTTTAAGAGAAGCTACAGCCTCATATTGTAAGTGCTTATGTAGTTTCTTTTTCGTGAATATTTTTCAGTTTTAAGTCATGTTTTCAGAAAATTTCCATGGACAGAAATATATCCCTTGCTACACGACTTCTTACTTACGACCATAGGTACTATAGGGTAATTTTGGATTCATACAAAATTGAACTCGAGACATTAATCAGAACTTACATTACGATGATAGAGATATCCATTTTTGGTGGTACCTGCCCTAGAACCGGAGCAAAATTTATGAAAGAGGTCATACAATTTTGATAATATTGCATATCAAAATTTTCAAAAAAAAATATTTTTTGGATTATTGAAAAAAAAATCAATTTATATTTTGAACTCAATATGTATTTTGAGAACGAGTAAACATTTTTTCTGGAATTTGTCATAAATGTTATATAAGAAATTGTTTTTGGAATTTTTTTTTTAAAATCGTTTTTAAACGACAAATCACATAGCAGATCGGCAATTGTTTTTATATATTCTTGTTTCTGTATTATTTTAAGTGCTTTAACAGCAAGTTCGTGCGATCAAGTCGTGTACATATTTTATTTAAACTGATGAATCTTCTTGGCAATCGAATTCATACAATACAAAAAGTGGAAATGTCACCTTTTGTTCCTGAGCATGTCAAATAAAAGGTGACAACCAAGAAAATGACACTTTTTGACCACACCGCTCACTGTGCTGCAACGCAACTACACTTCATATACATTTTTTTTGAAGTTCAGTTGCCAGCAAGTGCAATATTAGCTATTGGATTATTAGGATTTATTGTTTGAGCACATCATATATTATTTACAGCAGGTATAGATGTTGATACTCGAGCATATTTCACATTTGCTACAATAATTATTGCATTTCCAACAGGAATTAAAGTATTTAGTTGACTAGCTACTTTACATGAAACACAATTAATTTATACTCCAGCAATTTTATGATCATTAGAATTCGTATTTTTATCTACAGTAGGAGGATTAACTGGAGTAGCTAATTCATCACTTGATATTAATTTACATGATACATATTATGTAGTAGCTCATTTTCATTATGTTTTATCTACTGAAGTGTAGTTCCGTTGTCACCATCGGTAAAATACATAAATCCACCCTTCATCTTAAAACAATTATTATTTCACTTACCGGAAGAACCATAACATTATTTTTTCCATAAAGAAGTGTTGCTCTAGAATTTTGATGTAATGACTCCACATAATCTTTTGCTGCACTTGCTGATGAGCTCGATTTAAACGATCCACTACTACAGTCCTCTGAACTAGCGTGCAGACTCCTCTTAAAGTTTATAATAGGTCTTTGGCATGAGGGTGGTGTTCTATTTCCAGAGCTTATTCTATGCCGTTGAACCTTGAAAATAATATTTGAAAAGAAACTAAATCAGTTAATGTACAAGTTTTAGACCACAAAATCTCTTTTACTAATTCATCAGCATGAGGATCCGACCAGTAATGATCAGCTGTCTTAGCCCGCGTAAACTCCAAAGCACATGGGCCAACCAGAAGCGAACTTAATATAGATCCATAATCTGGATTCGATACTAAGGCGTCTCGTTCGTAATAGTTACTTGCATTACTCACTAAATGTTCAATTATTTTTGACAAACGCTTTTCGTACAGTGCCAGCCGTATCCAAAGATACCTTAAAACGACAAATATAAAACTAAACGTAAATTTCTGAATTTAAATAAGAGTGAAAACTAACTTAACAATTGGAGCTGGTGGAATTGTATTGATCGTTGTCACCGAACTACTACTGGCCTTTTTAAGCATTTGTGGTTTTATGAGGCTGTCACTGCTTGATGAGGACCGTTTGCTTGGCTCAACATTTTCAATATCCTGAACTTTTTGGCTTATATAATCAGCTTCAGGACAATTCTTTGCAATCTTCTGCAGCAATGCTGTCGTTGAAGATGTTTTAAACAGACCCAAAGCACGACGTTTTAATCCTTGGCTTAAACATGCTTCAACTGCCGCACATAATGACGTCACTGAACTACTATCCTCATGAATGTACTTTTTGGTCACAGCTTCTTCCATTAATTGTTTCACCTCCTTTTTCACATTACCAATAAGGCGTTCCTTAAATTCGGAATCTGCAAGATTTAAAAAATATGACTTAATGAACTTTGCAGTTAGCATCCTTGCTCTGTGAAGAAGTGATATCAAATAAATGCTTGAATGGAATTGGGATCAAAACTTTTGCTATTTGACTTAGGGAAGAGAAAGAATTTAATTATTGTTAAAAGACACATGCATACGAGAACGAGAAAGGATTTTCTTT